>VDFB02015918.1:0-47258 GCA_007258455.2 Sequoia sempervirens
ATCACCACTCAAAGAAAAACAAACCTCCAACCATCCTAAACTAACATAGCATGCCCATTCCATAGAGATATAGTGATGACAGTTTTTGGAATGGGCTTAAAACATTTTCAAGACTTCAAAACGCTTGACAGGGTATTCACAGCCTGCTACTAGGTTTTTGTCAATAAAACTCTACAAATTTAATGAACCACCTCCTATATAGTTTCAAATGAAAACTATAATAGTGTTACAATGGTCTTAAAGGTGAATTGAGCAAAATACAATTGTACGGCCACGTACAAATTCCTGTAAGTTCAATTTTTATGTAAAAATATAGAATTACAAATGAAACAAGGGTATATTTTATTAGATCTCGTTCTCAGATATTTCAACAACACTTTTCATCATTGGAGGAGTCTTATTTACACATTTAAAACTCAACTCCTTCCAAACTAACTCATCAACTGACAAATCCCTCCTGACTGTTGGTATCCCTGAATTTGCAATTTTTTTCAATTACAACTTTACAACTTTTCCAATTTCACCATTTTTGCACTTTTGGCATCATAAACCCCCAAAACATCTTAGAGACCTCTAAAATGACCCAAGACCATATAAAATGCTCAAACCAGACCTTATTCCAAAAAAATTAGACTCCAACACTAAAACCCTTCATAAACCCATAATAAGCCTTATTTACATAGTTTGCTCTCTTGAGCATTATTGTTGTTTAGTCTTTAAGAGTTACAACTAATTAATTATATTCAGCTTTAGCTAACTCAATGTGGCAATATAGTTTGTGTTAAGAACAAAAACTCCAAGATAGATTGACACAAATCCAACATGGAGTCATAGGCAACTATTTAATAAATACATAGTATATTGAGTGTATAGAATGTACAATTGCAACTGATTCCTTTGCACTCTTTCTTACTTGCAATTGTGCTAATATCAAAGTTCGTACTTAACAAGTTCCCTAGAAATATCCTTCACTTAAGCACATGAAACCTCATTTTATTTCCATAGCATTTAGCACTTACTCCATTTTCTATTCAAAAGTGAACTAGGAATTGGAGGGCAGCAAAAAAATATATTTAGTGCATAGAAAATACAAAGTCATTCAAAATAGAAATTCATTTGTTCTCAAGAAAACCCTGAGAGACGGAAATCTAACTTGCAAACCATTCAACTGTGGATTCAAATACAAGAATTTACAAGCACATTACGCTTACAAGTGAATGATGAAAACACGATGTTGAATTCTCAAACCCTGAATTGTCTTCTCATTAAATTTGAAAAGAAATGCACTGCACTAGCTCAAAATTGGAACTAATGAATCACTCACACCCCAACCTTTCTTTTATAGAAGAAGAAGGCTAGGAATTGAAAATGTGGCCTACCTTCCATGAGTCAAATTGCCTAAAATATGCACTTTACTTGAAAATAGAACTGTAGCTAAAGACAGCGCCTAGTTAAATCTGAAAAAGCTAACTGCTAAATATAAAATAGCAAAAAGCAAATAAACATAATCAAAACTTATAATTCCAAATCTAGAACAACATGCAATCCTCTAGTGGCATATCCTACATAACCAAAAAATATAAAAAGAATCATTTATCTGCCACCATCGTGAAAAGTTAGCAATTTCATTTGTTTGTTAAACATGGCCCCTGGTACAACTATTAGAGTTGTTAAGAACCTTCGAGTATGTTCTGATTTTCACACTGCATCTAAATTCATCTCCAAGATTTTTGTAAGAGAAATTGTTCTGAGAGATGTGAACCATTTCCATCATTTCAAATAGGGACAATGTTCTTGTGGAGAATATTGGTGATGCTAAATGAAACAATCTGAAAAATAGGCCTGCACTATAATAACGTGCACTACATCAAATATCCAGTAATAGCGAAGGGACATCCATCAAAGAATAACATGGATTTCTAGAATATTTCTTAGTTCTTTTTCCAACTAGATTCATCATGGACCATGATCTTCATGGTCATCATGTTGACCTCCATACGTGAAGAGTGAAAAGGAGGCTAGTGCAAATATTCTACAAGCTATTGCTAGATCTAGAGTCTTAGTTGGATATGATTAGTTGTAGTTAATTCCTTTTAGAAGATGTTGCTAATAGTTAATTCCTTTCAAAAGATACTACTAATATCATATGCTATTTCCCACTCAAGCACCCAAATTTTCCTTCAAGGATTACGTTAAGAAGCTTTTCAACTTCAAGGAAAAAATTATGAGGGTTGTTTTTAAAATGGAAGACTATCAAGCTTCTGATGGTCCTTTATGTGCTCAAACATTATTACATACTTCTCAACTAGGAAAAAGTGCCAATGGATGATATGTACTAATATAGATAAGTTTATATTCCCTCGTCCTTGGTTAAATAAGCTAGGTGTAACTAAGGAGGACACATTCCTAAGCAAGTGGTGACAATGCTAAAGACTTGGCAGAAATATGAGCATTGATAAGAGCTAAAGAAACCTTGAATAGTGACAAAGAAATGTTTTCAGTAGGTCTGAGAAGGGATAAAAGGTATTTGAGAGGCCTGAGAAACCTCATAATAGGCTGACAGAGTATAAGAGAAGAGTGAATCTAGTGGTCTATTGCAACAAAAGGGAAGTATGATGGTTGAATGGGATAATAGTTATGAAACAATCTCTTTTACATAAATCTAGGATAATTAAGTAAATGCAAACACTTGCAAGAGAAATTGTTCTAAAAGATGTCAACCATTTCCATCATTTTAAACAGGGTTAATGTTCTTGTGGAGAATATTGGTAGTGCTAAATGAAACAATCTAAAAAATAGGCTTGCACTATAATAGTGTGCACTACATCAGATATCTAGTAATAACGAAGGGATATCCATTAAAGTATAATAGCAGGGACTTTTTGGCATATGTTGTAGTTACAAGTGCCCTACTAGACATAGATGAAAATGTGGAAGCATAGACAAGGCAAGCAAACTATTTCCAAAAAATGATGTTTGTGGTGAAGTCTATTCTTAAATACAACTTATTTATATGAAACCTTTCAATGGAAGTTCCTCTTCAAAGTAGTGTATGTGTGTCAATGAAAGAGTAACTACTTTACAGGACTATTTCTCTTAACATAACATCAATGGTAAGAACTTTATTTGTACCCCTCAATCAATAAAAGCTTTTGGTTTACCAAATGTAAGAGTGAATATTAAACATTTCCAAACTACTATGGCACAGGAACACAAAACACTTAAGTATCTAAAGTTGATCTTTAGAGAACATCATGGACAAGCTTAAATGCATGGGGCAACATATCAGAATCAATTAATAAGCCAATAACACTCCTAAATAAAAATTTCTTCAATTTTCTAAGTCCCTACCTGTGGACACAATGGGTAGAGTGTAATGGGCAGTGTGTGGCTCGGGCTCCTTTAGATCATGGGCTTCTCCAATAGAAGACTCGACTTCAAGCACACCACCATTAGTGGCTTTTCTGCTGCATAAAATCCCACACAACTTGCTATTGATCGATCCCATCGTGGAGGGAAAAGGAAAACTTGCGTTGAATGAGGAGGGAAAACAAATGGAGGGAATTTTTTTGTTTTTTCTTATTTTCTTTTTATTAGTCTTTTTGTCTCTATTAAATGTTATTATTATGTTATATTTTTTTTCTTTGATTCTTTGATGTATTTTTGATAATACATTTTATTTTAGGCTTGTACATTTAATACAAGTTTATTATCGAATATATATAATATTTCATATGCATTTTTTGTGTGTATTTCATTTTTTTCTATTTTCTTATTTATTACTTTGATTTTTTTAGTTTCTCATCATTAACCATTTAGGTTGTTTTTTGGATTAATAAAATTGATATTTTTTTCAATTTTTGGTTTTTTCTTATTTTCTTTTTAGTAGTCTTCTTGTCTCTATATTAAATGTTATTATTATGATTTTATTTTTTTGCTTTGATTCTTTAATGTTTAATTTCTTTTATTTGACATTATTTGAGCAATCTTTTGTGCTTGTCCTCATTTTATTTCCTTCTTTTTCTTTTAAATTGATTGAATTTTATCAAGTTTATTGTTTGTTGTGCCTTGTGTGCCTTTTATGAATTTCTCTCTTGTCAAGTTATTGCCCTCTTGTGCCTTGTTTCACGCGCAACTCCTCACTCCTCCCCCTCTCATACCTTTTTATGCTTGTCTTGGTCTGCATCTTTTCATTCTATCCTCGTGCTCTAATTTTCATCCTAATGATGGATCACAGAGTGTGATTCGAAACGTTGATGCAAAAAATTAACACACAATCGAATCGAGAAATCTTTTACAATTATTAATAAAAAAATTTATTTTAGAAAAAGTATATTTTTTATTGTATTAATTTAAGACAATTAGAAAATTAATTTAAGAAATTTGAATTTGTATTTTTAATTTTTAATATACATATATTATATATATAAGAAATAATAAACTATATACATATTTATATATTGTTTATTATTTCTTTGATATATATATATATAATGTTAATTATTTCTTTGATGTTTTAATTATTCTTTTGCTTTGGTTCTTTGATTACATTGTTCTCTTTTTGTTTTTCTTTATCTCCTCTATTTAGTATCCTAGTTCTTATTTTATTTTATAATCAAGGGGTAAGTTGCTTTAATTCATTTTATTATCTTTTTTCTTCATTGGTCAAATCTTAGCCTATTGTCTTCTAGCCCTCTCTTCTCCTCGCCTATTTATCCTTCCAAGTTTGCTATATCACTCTATTTTTCTTCTCTCTTGTTGCATGCAAATCATCTTGATGATGGATCATGGAGTGTGATCCGAAACGTTGATTTAAAAAACTCACACAGTTTAAATCTAGAAACTTGAACACTTAATTATCATAGACTGTGGAAACTTGATGTTGTTAATTAAAAATATAATTTAAACATAAAATATATATTTAAGACAAAACTAATATTTTGTCTTAAATTAATGTCTTAAAACCTCCTTTTATGTAGTAGTGTCTCTTGGTTGCTATGCATCATGCCCTCATGACAAGCCTTCAAATCATAGTTAAAAACAATAATGATTCATTAGGTAGGGGTCCCATGTGGGGGGCTTAAGCTCTATGGATTATGTTCAAATTCAAAAGAAAAAAGAATAGAGGAGTAATAGTCATTTATTTAGTCATTTTTATTTGTTTGATATTACTCATTTATTTAGTCATTTTTATTTGTCTAATATTAGTCATTTAATTGTGATTTTACCCAATGACCAAATTAGTCACTTATAAATGACCAAATTAGTCATTTATTTGCAATATTTTGCTAGTGTTAGTCACGTGGTAATTTATTTTCCAAATTCTCCTAGTGCTTGGAGACCCTGAAAGCAGTGTGCAACCTGGGGTGATGATGTAGAGCATATTCCTTACTATAGACATACCAAATATTTGATTGGACACACGGTCCAATCACAAAATATCATAGAGAGGTTGTTGTCTGAGCAAGTTCTTCAATAGTTTGGGGTGTGCTAGGATGTGCCTATTAGTATTGCTATGTTTGCACGGTCAGCTCAGGAGGTGGGACACTGAGGTCCCATGATTAGTCCTCAGATGGCCTTCTAGGAGTTTGATCAATTACAACATATTCAATGGGGTGTCAGGCTAGAGGTTGCGGATGCAGGTACCACACCAGAGTATGATGTTTGGTGGTTGTAGCATAGATTGAATCTATTCACATATCCTAGGGTACTAGTTTCTTAGGAGAGACTAGTACAACGACCCAAAGGAAAGCTAAGGGGGAGGGGGAGAGGGAGGGGTGATGATTGGGGGAGGCAAAGGTAGAGGGGATGATGGAGGTGATGATGGATTTGGTGGAGGCAGGGATGTAGGTCGAGGTGGTAGGAGAGGCAGAGGTAGAGTGCCACCTATTATTTTGATATAGTTGCCACCCATAGTGGAGGAGGAGGTGTGGGAGGAGGAGGTCATACAGGAGGAGGAGATGTTGGATGTGGGTTTCAGAAGGAGGAGGATGTTCAGGACATGGAAGTTGATGAGGGCTTGGAGGATGTCCCTGCGAGAGAGGCTATCAGGGATGTTATGGAGGAGGTTGAGACCAAGGGCGATGACAGTGTACAAGCACAACTTCTAGCTTTGCAAGCATGGGAGTAGACATTACAGGCGCACATAGCACAACTCGCTAACAAGCTGGATATCACAATGATCAGGGTATTGAGGGCCGAGCAGCGGTCAATGAGTCTCATCAAGACTATGAGTGGTCCTAGTGCTGATTTTGCACACACATTTTATCAGGTGAGTCAAGAGGCCTAGTACTACAGAGATCTTTATGAGGATGTGGTGCCACCTTCACAGAGGGCACCCAATTACACACAAAGAAGATCCAAAAGTAGGTCCCATTCACGAAGATCAATGAGTAGTGGTGGAGTATCTAGACTTAGAAGGTCACCTTATCCACCACCACAACCACATAGAGAGCAGGATCAACTTGGGCCATCAAGACTAGGATTGAAATAGGATATATCGTCACCGACAAAGGACAAGAGTGGCTCGAGCTAGCCTGATTGATTTTGTATTGTAGATATTTATGTATATTTTGATCAAGCCTATGAGCTCCATTTTTTACAGACATTCTAGTTTTGTACTATGACATGATTTTTATATATATATGAGATGCATCATTTGTGGTGGCGACTACATGATGTGTATTTTTTATATGCATTTTTCTATATGATTGTTAGGATAGGTGACATTATAATTGCTATCCTAAGTTGATTTATGTGTCTCCACATTCTTTGGAAAGTGTTCTAGAGGACATGAGGGACAAAATATTTATTATTTATTTTCCTATGACAAATTTTAATTGCATTCAAAGAGGTGGACCCTTTACGGTGGTAGTTACAAAGCATTTTGAGAGGATATTTCTCTTCGACGTCCAACTTTGTGAGTGGGGACCACTTTGGTGTGCATGTCCTTGCATGTTATTTGCATGTTTTGCATGCTCTTGCATGGTTGGGTGCCCAGGTTTTCTTGTTGGTGCATGCTCTTGCATGCAGCCATTAGAGTCGTCAGTGAATTATGGATCACTCGGGTTTGACCAATTCTAATTGGCTATGGATTATGCACCCATGTGAAGGCCATATGATAATTTAATATTTTATTCCATGCTTATGGGTTTTCCACTAAGGGGATGTGGGTTTTTTTAGGTGGTTTTGCTTGTTGTTTTGGGATACCATTTGTGGTATTCTCTCCCATAAACTTCTATGTATTAAAGCCTTGAGATGGTGGTTTTAGAAGAGTTGGTTTGCAAGTTGTCAGAGCGACTCAAAGTGTTGTCAGATTACAAAGAGAATTGTTGTATTGATGTACTTCCTTGAAGATTAATACAAACATTGGATCTCTTTGGGTGTGGATTTTTTTCCCGCAATGGTTTCTCCACGTATTTTTTGTGTCACTTGTGTTTGATGACTTATGGTATTGCATATTTTTCTTTCATTGTTGCAATTTTCGATCACATAATATCTTATGGTAATCTTGGATACATAAATTTTAGATTTGTAAACACATTAACAAGTTCATATTGCTACAAGTTATACCTTGATTTTGAACATTTGGTATCAGAGCTAACGGTTCTGTTAAGAGAGGGACACCTTTATTTTGAGTGTTGAATTTTTTTTGGTTGAAGTGGGAGCATGTGCATTATGGGTTTTGTAGATTTGTGAAGAAGATTGTAAACCATGGCTTCTACCTCTTGTCTAGATATTGAGAAGTTCAATGGCACTGGCTACGAGATGTGGAAGTTGAAGATGGAGGATCTCCTTGAAGAGAAAGATCAGTGGTTGGCAATTTCTATTGAAAAGAAACTAGAATCAACGTCTAATGAAGATTGGAAGAAAATGCATAAGGCACAAGGAACCATTTGGTTGTGTCTTGCAGATTTTGTCATCTTGAATGTTTCAAAAGAATCTACCGCATATAATTTGTGGAAGAGGATAGGTGATATTTACCAAACCGAAAGTCTAACTAATAAGTTATATCTCAAAATATGTTTGTATTCTTTGAAAATGAAGGATGGTGATTCTATTGAAAAACATTTAAATGATTTTAATATGATTATAAGTCAGCTTGCATCTGTAGATGTTAAAATGGAAGAGAAAGATAAATGTATTTTGATGCTTTGTTCTTTACTCAAATCTTGGGAAAATCTAATTCTTGCCATAAGTGGTGGTGGTATAGAATCGAAGATGGATAGTCTCATTGAAATACTTCTTTCAAAAGAAATGAGGAGAAATTCCATGAATGTGGGCTCCCAAGATGCCTCGCATGTGCGAGGAAGGTCCAAAGAAAGAGGAGGGCCTAAAGGGGACATGAAGAGAGATAGGTCTAAAGGACATTCTAAAACCCTCAAGAAGAGCAAAGTAAAGTGTTGAAATTGTGTTAAGAGAGGTCATGTGAAGGAGTGTAGAAACAAGGAAAAGATTTAAGATACTTCTAGAGAAAATTCCTCAGAAGATGGTGATTCTGATGCTTTTTTTATTTCAGCTAACACTATTAGTGATGATGCTTGGCTTATTGATTTAGGTTGCTCCTACCATATGACTTCTCACAAGGAGTGGTTTACTTCATATTCAGATTATGATGGGGGGAAATTTTTCCTTGGTGATAACAACATGAAGAAGATTATTGGTAAGGGAAAGGTAAAGTTGTGTTTCAGTGAGGGAAGGGTTAAAACCCTTGATCATGTTTTACATATTCTAAGACTTGCAATAAATTTACTTTCAGTATCCAAGTTGAATGATTCTAGAATGCATGTGACATTTGACAAGTTTGGTTGTAGGTTGGTAAGAGGGAGTTTGGTGATAGCTAAGGGATCTTAGATAGGAACTGTGTTTAGGCTTAATGCCTCCACTTTTTGTAACTCTGCCAATTTAACCGGCACTGAAAAATGCATGTATGTTGGGGCACCATAGATTGGGTCACATAAGTGAAAACGGTCTTAAGACTATTTTGAATAAAAATTTGGTTGATGATATTTTTGACTATTCTGTTGATAAAAATGATTTTTGTGAGCATTGTGTGTTTGGTAAAAAAAAAAAATCATCACTTCCTAATGGGACTAATAAAGCTAAGAGATTATTAGAGATCATTCATTTAGATGTTTTTGGACCAATGGATGTTGACTCTTTTCAAAAATTTGGTTATTATGTTACTTTCATTAATGAAGTGTCAAGATACACCTAGATTTATTTTATGCATGCAAAAGTCGAGGTTTTCACTAAGTTTAAGGAATTTAAAGCCTTAGTTGAGAAGCAAAAGGATTATAAGATAAGGGTGTTGAGATCTAACAATGAGGGTGAATATTGTTCTAGGGAATTTGATGAGTTTGTAAGCATGCAAGTATTGTTCGAAAAAAATACTACTCCTTATACACCTCAAAAAAATGGGGTAGAAGAAAGAATGAACTGAACCTTGATGGAAAGAGTTAGGAGCATGTTGAGTGGTGCTAAGTTTGATAGATGTTTTTGGGAAGAAGCTATAAGCATTGCATGTTACTTGGTTAATAGATCTCCTTTTTTAGCTCTAAGTTGGATCCAAGAGCACAAAAATGCATCTTTGTTGATTACAATGAGAATGTAAAATGTTATAAGCTTTGGAATCCACTAACCTGTAAATTGGTTTACTTTAGAGATGTGATTTTCAAGGAGTTTAAAGCTTACTCAGGTGAAGAACAACCAAAGGAGAAAGATAAGACAAAAGCAGTGCACTTTGAGACAACAAAGATTGAAAAGCGAAAAGATGCACATGTGGAAGAACAACTAGATGGATTAGAGGATGTAGAAGAAGAAGAGGGTTCAGAGAGTTCAAATGATGTGTAGGATGAGCATGTAGAAGAAGAGCAGCAAGAACCCCTTACTCCTACCTTGAGAAGATCCACAAGACAACGTAATCCAGTTGACAGGTATAGCCCATCCAATTTTTGTTGTGTATTTTCCTTGTTGAGTACTGACTATGAACCTAGATCCTACATGGAGGCTCTTTCTTCAGAACAAAGTGAGTCTTGGATGCAAACCATGCAGGAGGAGATGATGGCTTTGGATAGTTGTGATACATGAGATCTTGTGATTTTTCCCAAAGGAAGGAAGCCCATTGGTTGTGTGTATGTTAAATATGTATGATCAAATTGAAATAAACAAAACACAAATAATGGAACTTTAAACTGAAGGAAAGCTAATTAAATTGATTTCAAAAGAAATAAATGAAGCTTCTTCATAGGCGTTCCATCTTCCTCTATCTCCAGAGATTTGTTTGAAGTTGTTTCTCTTAGATTGTGTAAGCTTGGATTCTTCAAATGGCAATCTGTAGAATGAGTATGCAAAGTGATAGAGCTTCTCTATGCTATATGCTGGTGGAGGGAAGATACTGATACGGATATGCACAGGGGCTGTGAATTATGCACAGGGGTTGTGAATTGTGGATGCTATGAAATGAAGTAGATATGCCATGATATGCTATGCTACTATGCTATGCTATGATGCTTGAATGCTAAAAGACTTATGCTATTGCAATTTAGCTATAGTTTTTCTATTGAAAGCTTCTCTGTCATTTCAAAGACCCTGCAGTCCTTTTTATAGCTTTTTGCAGGCAAAATCCTGGCTGACAAAGATCAACAGCTGTGAGGTTGTCTAGTAAGTTTGAATGGTGAGAGATAGAGAGGTTGAGAGGAAAATGGAAGAGGTTGGGAGGTTGGAGAGAAGAATGGAAGCCTGTCTTCAACCCACGGGAACAAGCTTGCACAAGAACAGAGAAATTTAATTTTTTCTGTTTTGGCAGTTTGTTTCACGGCTGTTGAAGATAATGCAAATTAAATAAAAAAATAAATAAATTTATTTAATTTCATGTGAGTTTGAAGAAATTAAATATTTTTGAAATATTTAATTTTAGAACTATAGAAGACTCAATTAAATATTTAGAATATTTAATTTGCAAATAGACTTTAGAAGAAGAATTAATTAAATATTTTGGAATATTTAATTGTAATGTGACTTTAGAAAGGAATTAATTAAATATTTGGAATATTTAATTGTAAATGGAATTTAGAAGAAAAGAATACTTAATCTTTATTTGAATAAAATATTCAAGCCAAGATTATTGATAATTAATATAAATAAATCGTAATGTTTTATTTAATTAATTAAGAAATGAATCTGAAAGATGATTTAATAAACTTATTTATTTAATCAAAAATGAAATAATGAACAATATAAATAAATTATTTAAATTTATTTATATGCAGAATGAATTCGGAATTTAATTAAATATTAAAATATTTAATTAATTACCAGACTATGTGATGTGACCATTTTTAGGTGTATACATTTTGCCCCTCTTTGAAGTGATGTGTTTTGCATTGCTTCAAAGAATTACAATTTTCCCAGATGTTAATTGTCAAATGTTAATAGGTATATTCCCCCTCGAACGATGAATCAATAAGATTTTGATTTTTGGGAATTTTTTGAATTTTTAGATTGTTTTTGAAATTTTTGGATTTTTATGATTTTGAAGATGTCGATTCATCGTTCAAAAATAATGATGTGAAGAAATTGACCCGGAGAGATGTGAAATAAAAAATTGATGATCAAAATTGCCCTTGCTATGTTAAAATGTGATAAAATGCCCCAATTTTGCCATTAAATAGGTAAAAAATGTCATTTTCCATTTTAACCTAGTAAAATTTGTAAATTTTGAGCTCTGGAGAGATAATTATGGCACTTCCGATTCACCAGCACCGTTTCGAGCGCATCCGACGACATCAGCGGCCGGCACACTATGGACCCCCGGTATGTACCCCGTGAAACTCCTGCTTTTTGAAAATTTTCCGTTCGTTGCACGTTCATCAATGTTTTGATTGTGAAATATTGTGTTTTAGCGCCTTTAATAATTTTCATAGCGCCCTTGATAATTTCTATAGCACATTTTTTTATGTAGTGCATATGAGACTTTTTGTAGCGCCCTTAATCCTTTTCATAGCGCATTTGATTTTGTAGCGCCCTTAATGATTTCTATAGCGCCCTTGATTAGTTCTGTAGCGCCCTTGATCTTGTAGCGCCCTTGATGAATTTTGTAGCGCCCATGACCATTTTCATAGCGCCCTTGATTGGATGTTGTTGTGATAATTAAATTTGTTCCCAAAGTTGTCGGAAAACAAATAATAGCTGATAAATTTGCTTTTAAAGTTGTTAAAAACAAATAGGATCGATAAGTTTGCTTCTAAAGTTGTTAAAAACAAACATGATTTTGATTATTTGCTTTCATGAAAATGAAAAACAAATAGTTTGATTGATTTGTTTGCTTCTAAGGTTGTTAAAAAACAAACGTGATTTTGATTATCTGCTTTCATGAAAATGAAAAACAAATAGTTTGATTGATTTGTTTGCTTCTAAGGTTGTTAAAAAACAAACGTGATTTTGATTATCTGCTTTCCATGATGATGAAAAACAAATAGTTTGATTGATTTGTTTGCTTCTAAGGTTGTTAAAAAAACAAACGTGATTTTGATTATCTGCTTTTCATGATGATGAAAAACAAATAGTTTGATATTTAGATTTGATTGATGAGTCATGATGATTTGATATTGATTTTGATTTGTCATGATGATGTTGCAACAGGAGAGATTGGGCGTTTTCAGTTACGGGAGACATTCCCGAGTACATGGAAATTGATTCCACATCTGTTACAGTCAGATCGGGATATGATCGAGGCATGTGGATTGACTTTGTTGCTTAACATGCCTGAGGTGCGCCTCAACAGAGCTTTATTGATAGCACTCATAGAGCGGTGGCATAGTGATACCAACACATTTCATTTACCGACCGGAGAGATTATAGTGACCCCTGAGGACGTATATCGCATCTTGAGGATCCCAGTGATGGGAGAGATAGTGGTCGTTGATAGCCGAGAGGCTGGAGGCACTGATGCTTTGAGGAGGATTTTCAGAGATGATCATATTGCTAGATACTTCATCCCATGGGGCGAGATGGCAGATTCATATCCACCCTTACTGTCCGTACTTGCAGGTTTCATTGGAGGTGTTTTGTGCCCCGACCATAGGTTGAAGGGGTTTGCAGTCGGGTGGGGTCGTGTGTTGGAGAGTATGGTGATGCAGGGGACACGGTATGCATGGGGGACATGCATGCTTGCTCACTTATATGATGAGTTACATCATATTGTATACGGTAGAGGCCAGAGTTTTGTTGTTGGTTGTTCATTATTACAGATATGGGCATGGGAGCACTTTGCCATTATGCGACCATTGACTCGTGGACGACAACCTGCCGGTCGATCGTACAGATGGGGATATGCCGATATTATTGCTCAGCCGAGACTGGGAAAAATGGATCATTGGCAGCGTCTCTTAGATGGACTCAATACAGTATGTTGCCAGCCATATGTAGAGTGTGAGGCATGGCCAGAGGATGCGAGGAAGATGCCCTATGTCTGTATGTCCAGATATCTTATTGGTCGTACTTCATGGATTATTGAGAGATTTCTAGCTGGATGAGTATGTCGGTAGTTTGATAGGATTCAGGGTATGCCTATGGGTTCCTCCATTTATGCACGGCGATAGCCAGAGCTTGCAGTATGGGCTCCACGGATTTCCTATGAGGTAGCGGTGGTAGAGTTTGCCAGTTTAGGAGTTGTGATGTGGGATTACCGAGTTGATGTCCTTGACGCAGGGACGACGCCAGAGTATAGTCAGTATGTGTTAGAGCATCCTGCACCACATATGTTCGATCCTGATGAGCCTATTGCTCCTGTTGCTATACAGAGACCACAGAGAGGCAGTCAGAGATGACAGAGAGAGACAGCTTCAGAGGGTGACGATTTGGAGGGAGATGATGATGATGAGAGTGGAGGAGATGATGATTCAGAGGGAGATGATGATGAGGAGGAGGGTGGAGGTAGGGGTGGTGATAGAGTGGTAGGAGAGGTGCTAGGAGAGGTGGTAGAGGTGGACCGCGGATGATACATACAGATCCATCACCTTCAGTAGATCCAATGGTGTCAGGTCAAATATCCTCTTTATAGAGTACAGTGCAAAGCTTACAGAGTCAGCTAGCACAGGCACAGACCTTGATTACACAGCTTCAGGGACAGTTGACTTCAGTTACTACTGAGAGGGATACAGCCAGACAGCGGGGTGAGCAGGCCATTGCTTTGGAAGATAGTCTACAGAGAGTGGCAGCGAGTACTCTGCCTGGTGACATGATGAGAGAGGTGACCAGAGCCACCCGGGAGGATGAGTTTTATAGGACCAGATATCATGATGTTGTTCCACCTGAGCGGAGGGAGAGTTATACATAGTCACGGTCTACTCATAGTCGCTCTCGTACTACCAGCAAGGGTGTGACATAGCCATTACCTCCAGGAGGGCTATCAGGGATAGGTGGAGCAGGTCCATTAGGTGCAGGTGGTACAGGTCCCAGACTAGCACCATCAAAGGATAACACTGCCTAGTGCAGTTTACATGATGTTTTTGTGATACTCTGTTTAGACATTTGTATACACCCTGAGATGGTCTCATTTTTTATGATGTTATATCATATATGATTGAAATCTTTGTACATTTTGACATTCATTTTTGAGATATATGAAATGCAGCGATGATTTATGATGAATGGATGGATTTTCTATATATGCATGATGTGTTATGATATGATAGTTTCTCATTTTTTATGCTTATGATGTATATATATGCATGAGTGAAATCTATTGATGAATGATTATATGAATATGATGGATGATATAATCTATGAATGCTTATAAATGTTTTGATTATGATGCACGCTTTGATTTTATGATTTTTCTGATGCAAATATGTATGAAAAATGTATGAAATGATGTTTTTGTGAATGTCAAAATATACTCAGTCATTTAAAAAGATATGAAACACTTGATATTTTGCCAGCTTTTGGGAAAATCTATAAATGCAAAATGCAGATCCTAACATGAATGCAATCTATACTAACCATGCAGGATATTCATACAATATTGCCATTTGGAGAGCTTATTTGTGCTTTTTGTATCATCATAGAGCATTGAAATGTTGAAAGTTAATACAAGCATCAAAGGGTATGTTATCACCAATGATGACCTAAGTATTTCTTTCATGATTTTTGATATAGCAAGATAATACAAGCATCTAGGTATAATTGAACCGAGATGACCTGAGTATTGCTTGCATAAACAGACAAGAGTTAACCCATTTCCTATGAAAATTTTGAAATGTCATCAATGATACTTAGTAGAGCATGTCTCACGACCAATTTGAATAGTACTAATGATTTCCTCGCAAACAGGAGACAAAGAAAAATCATACTCCTTCCTTGCTTTTCTAGTTCAGTACATCATTGAATTACTCTAGAGATATGATAGAAAAATCAAACAACCATTCAAATCTTGCCTAAAATATTTCAAACATTATTCAGATTAAGATCATCTAGTCTTGATTATCATCATTGATGTTTTTGTTTTGATGTTTGTTTGGATCATGTTGTCTTGATTTCAATTGGCATTGAATAAGCATGTCGTGATTGAGTTGATGCAACCATGTTTGTTGCATTTTGACAAACCGTCTTGTGTCTGTTTGTGATGTTCGAAAAGCTCGTTGCCCCTCTTGCTTGTTCAGTCTATATTGTTGCCCCCAATGTAAACACAACCTAAAGATTAACGATATGTACAAATTTCATCAAGCCATGATGAAACATAAAGATTCTTGCCATATGATGTGGATATGTACAGATGATAAATATGAACGGATGATGCCGAAAGTGAATGCAAGAAATAAGCTAATAGATGGAGGAGCCTATTTTGATCACAAGTAGTGCATGTTTGCTAGGTTTTCACCACTTGTTTTTATTGCACTTTTTTAGGATTTTTCTGATGTTTTTGGATTTTTTCAGGACTTTTTTATGATTTTTTTTTTTTGGATTTTTTCAGGACTGGACAATTTAGACATAGAATTTCTTCAAATGAATGTTGTTGATCGGCTCTTCAAACAGGTCCCCTTCTGACATGGATAATTGATATGCCCCAGAACCATATGCTGCAATGATGACAAATGGACCAAGCCAGTTTGGTTCAAATTTTCCTTTCTTTTCCCTGTCTTGCTGATTACATGGATTTTCCCTCAAGACTAAGTCACCTACTTGAAATTTATGTGGTTTAACTCTATGATTATAGCTACGAGACATAACTTGTTGATAACCCTTCAAATGGTCAGCTACATGTTGACGTCTTTCATCTAATAGTTCTAACTCTTGCAGGCGAGATACTTTGTAGTCTTCATCATTTATCAGTCCCTTGAGTGAGACCCTCAGCGAAGGTATTTCAACCTCTAGTGGTAAGATTGCTTCTGCTCCATAGACCAAGGCATATGGTGTAGCTCCTGTTGGTGTGCGAATGCTAGTTCTTTATGCCCACAAAGCTAGATTTAATTAGACATGCCAATCACGACCGACATCATTTACTGTCTTCTTTAAGATCTTCAAGATTGTTTTGTTTGAGGCTTATGCTTGACCATTACCTTGTGGATAGTAAGGTGTAGAGAACCTATGTTGGATGCGAAATATTTCACAAAGTTCATCAACATCCTGATTCTTGAAAGGCCTCCCATTATCAATAATGATAGAATTAGAAATTCCATATTGGCAGATGATGTAATTCAGAATGAATCAAGAGATTCGTTTACCGGTCACGGTCGTCAAAGGAACAACTTCAATCCATTTTGTAAAATACTTCGTAGCTGTGATAATGAATTTATGCCCATTTGATGATGAAGGATGAATTTTTCCAACAAGATCTAGTCCCCATTGAGAAAAAGGCCATGTCGGAGTAAAAGGTTGCAGTTCCTGTGTAGGTGCATGAATAAGATTCCCATGGATTTGGCATTTAGAACACTTCTTGACAAAAGTAAAAGAATCTTTCTCCATGGTAGGCCAGTAATATCCCATTCTGACAAGTTTCTTGGCTAAGGTTAAACCACTTGAATGAGTTCCACAAATACCACCATGAACCTCTTGTAAGGCTTTTTCAGATTCATCACGTTCAAGACATCGAAGGAATGTACCATCAAGACCACGTCGGTAAAGGATGTCGGCGATCAAGGTATAACGGGATGATTGGCATATGAAATTCCTTTTTTGATTTCGGGATAAATCCAGAGGTAAAATGTTGTCTTTCAGGTAGGTATAAGTCTTGCCATATAAAGGGGAATCAGAACCGGTTAAATGATATATGACTTGGGTCTCTGGATTATCATAGGCGGGAGAAAACAATTGTTCCACCAAGAATTCGTACCGTTTTTTATCTTCTGACAATTGTAACAAGGAAGCAATTGTAGCCATTGCATCTGCAGCTTTATTATCAATCCTTGAGATTTGTGAAAACTTGATTGACACAAAATACTTTTTGAAATCACCACCATGTTCTTGTAAGGTATCAACTTATCATCTTTAGTCTGAGAATCATCATTGATTTGATTAATGACAAGTTGTGAATCACCATAGACCTGGAGCTCTGTAATCCGCCATTCCAAGGCTATTTTTATCCCTATAAGTAATGCCTCATATTCAACTATATTATTTGTACAAGGAAACATCAATCGATATGATTTTGGTATGTTATCTCCTTCAGGTGTGACAAAAAGAATTCCTGCCCCCGAGCCTTGTTGCGTATAGGATCCATCAAAGTACAATGTTCGTGATTTCTGAATCGTTGTTGTGAAGACATTTGCATCAGGAAACTCAATGTGCATTGGATTTTCTTCTTGTAAAGGTGCTTCAGCCAACTGATCTGCGATGACCTGTCCTTTAATAGCTTTTCGATCTACATAGTGAATGTCAAACTCACTTAAGATCATTACCCATTTTTCAAGTCTCCCTGTTAAAGTAGCTCTGCTTAGTAGGTATTTTAGTGGATCAATCTTGGTTATCAGCTTAACTGTATGAGCCAACATATAGTGTCGCAACTTTTGAGAAGCAAACACCACTGCGAGGCAATATTTTTCTATGAAAGTGTAGTTTAATTTATGACTTGTTAAAGTTCTGCTGATATAGTATATGGCCCTTTCTTTACCTGTAGAATCCTCTTGTGCTAGTAATGCTCCCAAGGATACTTATGTTGCTAAAATATAGAGTATGAGTGGCTTTCCTGGAACGGGTGGAATTAAAAATGGTGGGTTCATAAGATATTGCTTGATCTAATTGAATGCTGCTTCACATTTGTTTTCCCATTTGAATGGGACATTTTTATGCAATAAATGTGTAAATGGTAAGCTTTTGTCTGCCAATTGATCTATAAACTTCCTGATGGATTGTAGTCGCCCTTGCAATGATCGAAGCTGACTAATATTTCGTGGTGGCGGCATGTCCATTATAGCTTCTACTTTTTCTGGATCAACCTCTATGCCCTTTTCTGAAACAATGTATCCTAGCAATTTTCCAGATGTAACGCCGAAGACACATTTCTTTGGATTGAGTCGAAAATTGAACTTCTCCATTCTGGTAAAGATTTTTGACAAGATTTCTAGATGTCCTTCTCGTGTGTGAGATTTGGCAAGTAAATCATCAATGTAATCTTCCATGAATTTATGCATCATGTCATGAAAAATGGTTGTCATTGCTCTTTGATAAGTAGCTCCGGCATTCTTTAACCCAAATGGCATTACGTTCCAACAATAGGTACCCCAAGGGCATGTGAACGTTGTTTTATCTTGATCCTCTGGTGCAATCTTTATCTGGTTATATCCTGAAAATCCATCCATTAATGAATACATTGCATGGCCAGCAGTTAAATCAACAATCATATCTATGTTGGGCAAAGGAAAGTCATCTTTGGGACAAGCTTTGTTTAAATCTTTGAAATATGTACAAACTCTAATCCTTCCATCTGGCTTTGAAACAGGCACAATATTGGAAATCCATTATGCATAGTCAATAGTTCGAATGAATCCAACATCTAAAAGCTTTTTTAATTCCTCTTTGACCAATAATGCAACATGTGGATGCATTTTTCTAAGTTTTTGCTTCACAGGTTTTGCCCCTGCGTTTATAGATAAATGATGCATTATCAGATTAGGATCTAACCCTAGCATATCAGCATATGACCAAGCAAAATTGATTTGATTCTCCTTCAAGAACTCCATGAATTTCAGGACTTCTTCTACTGTTAATGAAGTTGCAATTTGCAAAAAATTTGGCTGCTCTGCTGTACTTATGTTAATACCGGTTTGATCAAAATAGAAGATCTTTCGTGATAATGCTTGGGAAAGTGTCAAGTTTCTCATCCTTCAGTGCCTCAGAAAGGTTTTCACTGTCGGATTCGCTCTTTATTTTTCTCTTGTTGTGATCTACCACTGCCATTTTTTTGTTTTCATCAATAGATCCATCTTTTATTTCATTTATTTTGCAGCTAAGAGACTTGACACCCTCCTTATCAAAATCGTGAGTATGAAATTCTTGGATGAAACAATTGTTTTCCTCTTTAGAGGAACAAAGGAAATTTATAATGTCCTCATCATCATGAAATGTAGGGATATAGATAGGTGCATCATTGTCCCAATCAATAAGTTCCGGATAAACTAAAGGCATGGGATCATTAGGTTGGGTAAGGTCTTGAGCTGTCAAAGTCATGATGTGGTTGTCATCTTCATGGTAGACAAGGTCTATGATGGTATTCTCTTGTTGATTATCAATCTTGTTAAAATCTGATTCGTCCTCACTTGAGTCATGATCGCTTTGTAAAACATAATCAAGTGGAGGCCTTGAACCTTCTCCTTGTATGAGAACGGGTGCATATTTGTGTATGGTATCAATTTGTTTGTCTCTCCAAAATTCATCATTATAAATGGTGTCCCATTCATATTCATTAGAATCAGTATCTAAACTATTCTGCAATTGGAAAACTGATTCATGAGGTTTATCTGACATTGATCCTCCTTCATGAGTTGGTTGTGCTTGTTGTGAAGTAGAGTCTTCTGTATCTTTACCATATCCAAGTCTTGTTTTATCATTTGGATGTATTGAAATAGGTTGAATTGGTTCCAAAATTCCTTCTCTTCTCTTTCCTATAGGACCATTTCCTTCATAGCCCATTTTCTGCATGATAGCGTACCCCTTACCATATTGTTCTGTAGGTAACTTAATGTGCAAGAGAGTTTCATCTTCATCTTTATATAGCCAACTTAGGATGTCCCTATCTTCAGCTTCTTCTTCAGTGGTGTTGGCTTTAATGAATTTTCCGTCAAACTTTGTGATTGGCACAGAAGCTTGGGATGTAGAGGCTATTGCAATCTTTTGATTTGATAAGGTTGGCTGACCATGCAACCTCAGAGAAGGAGGTAAGGTAGAAAGAGATAGTGAATATTCACCTACCCCTTTGTCTCTAAAATTTAGCTTAGTGTCAAGATTCTTTGTCAATTCTTGCAATTGGAGTTGTAGATTAGAAGAAAAAACAGCAAGAGCCTCCCTATTATGTGGCACAAAGACGTCTTGAGTTGCTCGGAGATTTGAACAAGTTTGTGTGCTATTGTAATCAGCTTGTATGGTTATTTCCTGTCCATCGTATGGAAACTTAAGGCATTGATGGTACGTTGATGGTACCGCTTGCATATCATGAATCCATGGATGACCCAAGAGTATGTTATAGGAAAGATCCTGATCTAGAACCTGACAAAAAGTATTTTTCACAACAGGTCCCACTCTGATAGGTAGCATTATTAGTCCTTTAGAAGCTCTTTCTTCATCATCATATGCCTTGATAGTTATTTTCCTTCGTGGATCAATAGAATTTTCTGATATTCCCAGGGCATGTATTAACTTTAAAGTACAAATGTTTAAACCAGCTCCTCCATCTATTAAGACACGTATGATTCGGTGTTTATGGATCATGACTTCAAGATAGAGCGATGAATTATGGGGATGTGCCATGGACGCATCATCTTTTTCGGAAAATGAAAGACAAGTGGGGGAAGACAAATGTCCCACCATGGCTTGAAATTTGTTTACATCCATATTAGTGTCGACAGTTGTGTTTACAAGAGCTTCTTCTAAAATATTCTTGTGTATGGGGGATATTTTGAGAAGTTCAAGGATGGAGATTTGAGCTGATGTTTTTCTCAATTGATCAACTAGATTATACTGACTTGGAGGGGAAATAGTTGCTTTAGATGAACTTCCTTTTAAAACAACTTTCGCTTGTCCTCTCATAGTCACATTAACTTGTTGATATTCTTGTTTTTCCTTGATTTTGATAATATTAACCCATTGATCATCAACATAGATGTGACGGATTATATTATCTTCAACATTATGTACGCTTTTTTGCTTTTGCATCTGATGTTTCCCCCTTTTGATAGTTCGGTAAAGGATCTTTGAACGCTTGATGATCGTCATTGGTATGGTGTCCTTCAATTGTAATGGTACCATTGTCAATTAAATCTTGTACTAGATTTCGCAAAGCTTGACAATTATTCATTCTATGACCTTTACATTGATGATAATTGCAATAATACGAGTCATTCCATAATGGTGGTTTGACTCGTAGCTCATAATCTCTTTGTAGTGGTAAGGTGATAACCTTATTATCAAGAAGCTCCTTGAGAGCAGACTCAAGAGATTGACCCAAAGTGGTAAAATTCTGTTGATTTGAAAAGAATGGAGGTCTAGACGGGTTTGATGTTTGGGTATTGCCGAGATTATTATTGAAATTACCACGATTATCCTTGGTGTTTTGATTGGTCGTGCTTTCTTGTTTGGAGTTTTGTCCTTGTTGATTGTTGTTTCCTTGTTGGTTGATATTTGCTTGTTGATTGTTTCGTGGAGCACTTGATAGATTAAAGATAGATGGTCTTGTTCGTAGATTATTTGCATCTACTATACCATCATTGACAACATTTTTATTTCTGTTCCAAAACCTTGTTTTATCGTTGTTGTTTTGGTTGGATGTACTTGGATTATCAAGTTTTATCACTCCTTATTTAACCAAGGCCCCTTCAATGGTGATTGCGTTTTCAATCAATTTTTCAAAATTATTAGGACAATGAAGGTTAAGCCTATAGCTTAATTCTTGATCTAGGCTATTGATGAAGATATCCATCTTTTCCTTTTCAGGAATAGGACGAGGAATATCGTGTGAATAACCTTCTCCACCTTTGCAAAAACGTAGTGAAGGATTCTCCTACTTTTTGTTTCACTTTACAAAGATCAAGCATTGTTATCTGGTGTTGGATGTTGTAGGAGTATTGTGATATAAACTGATTTATTAACTCCTCAAAGGTTTTGATGGGGGGAGTGATCTTGGAAAGCCACTCCATGGATTGTGCACCTAGACTTCGTGGAAATAATCGCATTAAGTAGGTATCGTCATAGGCGAATTCTAGACTCATATTTCAGAAATCCCTCACATGTTCAATGGGATCAGTTTTTCCATTGTATCTATCAAATTTAGGGATTTCACAATGTTTTGGAAAATAGATCATTTGAAGACTCCTATCAAATGGATAAGGAGATATGTCTTCCAAAACATACTTCTTTGTTGTACCCCCTTGCATCTCCTTTATTTTCCCTTGTAATTCTTTTATCTGTTGAGTAAGGGCACTAAAGTCATTAGGAGGAGTTTTAGGATTCTGTTTAATCCCTTCTATATCGAAATTGTGAGGTAACTTAGCTCCTTGATTAGCTAATGAAAGAAAATATCTTTCTTTGTTTCGTTCTAAAATCCTTTCCATAAGAGTATGGAATTGGGGATCTTGCTCTGCTTCTTGAAGCTTTTCCTCTTTTAATTCATCAACATTAAATGTATCCTCTTCTTTCTCATTATGGTCACCCATTTTGCTTGTAGTGGTTTCTCCTTCGTCTTTTTCCATGTGTTTTTTAGATCTCGTGAAGACATGCATAAGTTTTGTTCCAAATTCTACTCACTTGTGATCAAAAGAATGAAATAGTGCAATTTTGTGATAGATATGAAAGTCAGGATAGAATGAAAATTCTATGACTTGAAAGATTTCTAACCTTTAGCTTGTGTTGTTCCCTAATTGAAAGGATGAAAATCCTGTTGGTGGGAATTTAAGCAAAAGATCATGAAAAAGATGATTTTGCACTTTATAAAGTTTGATCCTAGTTTCGTAAAAGGATGGATTTGTGAAAAATGCCTAATGTGATTGAGTTCTCTATTGCAAAATTTGATTTGGACGAGTAGAATATTCAATTGCAGGTTGGGGAATATAACAGAAACGAATACGTTGACTATGGTTATGCCTTTGAGAAAGGGATCTTCTTTGAAAGAAAGCTTGTGAGTACAAAGGTTCTATAGCATAATCATCAGTGAAACCTCTAACACAATCATGATATCGATGAAGAAAGGTTCTATATTTGAGTAAAACTTTTCGGCTTTGATACAAGAATCGTCTTTTCTTCAATAGTTTCTTGTAACTAAGGGGTTTCTTTGGCTTTTTGATTCTTTTGAGAATGGACTTCTTAACAAAAGTTGTGGATTTCCAATTTCGTAACATGAGAGTAATCAATGTGATCGTGAGTGTTGGATGATCTTAACTGAATTAATGTATTGAAAACACATCAAACAATTTGTAGAATAGTTGTTTTAAGTACTATTCTAAACATCAAGTGTATGATCAAAATGTTGTTAAAAAATTGTTTTAACAGGTTTCACACATGATAAGCATTTCAAACAGACTCACTCTTAGTTCTCAAGTAGGTCATCATAGTAATCAACAACCCACATCTTAAAACTGCGTCGACTCACACAGCCATGTCACCCTTGAAAGGGCGCCCGTGTTTTTGTCTTTTCCAGGTGCGTACTCAGAGTGACGGAAGTGGATACCGGATCCCTTGAGCAAACAATCCTTGGCAGTTATATGGTGAGTATCTTGGGGGTAGATTCTTCCCTCCCCTACACTGTGATTATTATGACATTCAGAAACTGACTTCGGTTAGATACTACACTAAGTTCATAGTAAGGGTTTCTGTTTGGTGCGGCAAATGATAGACTCCCTTGAGAGACCTCCCTGCCTTTAGAACAAAGGCCTTGGGGATGGTTATCAATGCACACTACCATCAAAAGAGGGTTTCCCCAATTTTGCTTTAAATTTTAGAGTGGGGTGGAATAGCCTAGCTTTGGCTTGAACCCACTTGAGTCGTTCCTCTTGGGTGAGTACTTTTTCCCACAAGAGCAGGCTCTCTAAAAGGTTTTAATAAAGTTGGAAATTGCATAAAGGGAAATAGATGAGTTTGGCATTTTGATCACCTAGTTAAGGGGAGAGCATAGGCCTATCACCGTTTAAGCAAAGCAATCAAAGATTCAGTTTTAAGCCCAAAATAAAAATTTGCTACGCTAGGTGAAGATTTTGCTTCACAAAAACATGAAATTCATTTTTAGCCCAAAATTAAAAGTGAAGTGACTACCCTAGGATTGCTTAATTTTATTTAAAGTTTGTTACTGTCCGCGGTCGCGTCGGATTCAGTCAAACTGTATTCAAATTATAATTTACAGTTTGCAGGTTTTTAAAAATGCGCTACAACAGAGATTATGGGCGTTGCAGGACTTCTCATAGGCGCTGCAGGAATCATTAAGGGTGCTGCAGGAATCATTAATGGCACTGCAGGATGATTTAAGAGCATTGTAGGAATCTTCAAGGGCACTGCAGGAATCTTTAAGGGCGCTGCAAGAATCTTTAAGGGCGCTGCAAGAATCTTTAAGGGCACTGCAAGAATCTTCAAGGGCGCTGCAAGATGCCTTACGGGCGTTGCAAGATGTCTTATGGGTGCTGCAAAATTCTTCAAGGGCGCTGAACTGGGTATGAATATGGCTGAAGCGTGTTTCTTGCGCTAATCCGTTGTTTTTGGCCGTAACCTGTCAAGAAAACCTGCAAAAAGATGTGAGAATTGGGGGCAAGAGCCCCATGGTGGGTGCCAAAAATGTTTATGTTAAATATGTATGATCAAATTGAAATAAAAAAAACACAAATAATGGAACTTTAAACTAAAGGAAAGCTAATTAAATTGATTTCAAAAGAAATAAATGAAGCTTCTTCAGAGGCGTTCCATCTTCCTCTATCTCCAGAGATTTGTTTGAAGCTGCTGCTCTCAGATTGTGTAAGCTTGGATTCTTCAAATGGCAATCTGCAGAATGAGTATGCAAGTGATAGAGCTTCTCTATGCTATATGCTGGTGGAGGGAAGATACTGATACGGATATGCACAGGGGCTGTGAATTATGCACAGGGGCTGTGAATTGTGGATGCTATGAAATGAAGTAGATATGCCATGATATGCTATGATGCTTGAATGCTAAAAGACTTATGTTATTGCAATTTGGCTATAGTTTTTCTATTAAAAGCTTCTTTGTCATTTCAAAGACTCGACAATCCTTTTTATATCTTTTTGCAGGCAAAATCCTGGCTGGCAAAGATTAACGGCTATGAGGTTGTCTGGTAAGTTTGAATGGTGAGAGATAGAGAGGTTGAGAGGAAAATGGAAGAGGTTGGGAGGTTGGAGAGAAGAATGGAAGCCTGTCTTCAACCCACGGGAACAAGCTTGCACAGGAACAAAGAAATTTAATTTTTCTGTTTTGGCAGTTTGTTTCACGGTTGTTGAAGATAATGCAAATTAAATAAAAAATAAAAAAATTTATTTAATTTCATGTGAGTTTGAAGAAATTAAATATTTTTGAAATATTTAATTTTAGAACTATAGAAGACTCAATTAAATATTTAGAATATTTAATTTGCAAATAGACTTTAGAAGAATTAATTAAATATTTTGGAATATTTAATTGTAATGTGACTTTAGAAAGGAATTAATTAAATATTTGGAATATTTAATTGTAAATGGAATTTAGAAGAAAAGAATACTTAATCTTTATTTGAATAAACTATTCAAGCCAAGGTTATTGATAATTAATATAAATAAATCGTAATGTTTATTTAATTAATTAAGAAAATGAATACGAAAAGATGATTTAATAAACTTATTTATTTAATCGAAATGAAATAATGAACAATATAAATAAATTATTTAAATTTATTTATATGCAGATAGAATTCAGAGATTTAATTAAATATTAAAAATATTTAATTAATTACCAGACTATGTGATGTGACCATTTTTAGGTGTATACAGGTTGCAAGTGGGTATTTAAAAAGAAATTTGGAGTAGATGGTCGGTTAGAGTAGTACAAGGCCAAATTGGTGACCAAGGGCTACTCCTAGAGAGAGGGAGTTGATTTCGGTGAAATTTTCTCTTGTTGCTAAGTTAACTACTATTAGATTCCTATTATCTATTGTTGTTGATTATGATTTTGAAATAGAGAAAATGGATGTTAAAACTACTTTCTTGCATGGGGATCTTGAGGAATAAATTTATATACAACAACCTAACAGTTTTGTTATGAAAGGAAAAGAACACTTGGTTTGCAAGTTAAAGAGATCTTATATGCTTTGAAATAGTCACCCAGGATGTGGTACCAAAATTTTGATACCTTTGCATTGAAGTTGGGTGTTAGAAGTGAGGAGGATCATTGTGTTTATATTAAGGTTATTGATGATTAGATTCTAATCATTGTCTTGTATATTGATGACATGTTGTTTATGGGTAACAACAAGGTGATGATTAGGGAGCTTAAGAATCAACTTTTTGACACATTCAATATGAAGGATTTGGGGGCTACAAAATATATTCTTGGGATGGAGATTAGTAGAGATCGGGTTCACATAAAGCTTTGGTTAAGTCAAAGTGAGTATGTTGGTACCATTTTGCAGAGGTTTAAAATGCATTACTGTAAACCAGTAAATATTCCACTTTCAGTTGGTACTAAGTTGAGTTTAGACATGTGTCATAATTCTAATGATGATATTGAAGATATGTCTAATGTTCCTTATGCTAGTTTCATTGGTAGTTTGATGTATGCAATGGTTTGCACTAGACCAAATATAGCCCAACCAGTGGGAGTTCTAAGCAAGTTTATGTCTAACCCTGGTAGAGAGAATTGAACTTTTTTTAAGAGGGTGTTTAGATATTTACGTGGCACTTCATATTACTTTTTGGTTTATCATGGTAATGATGATTTGGATAAGTCATTGGACATACAAGGTTTTGTTGTTGTAGATTAGGCAGGTGAATTGGATAGTCAAAGGTCCACTAGTGGCTATGTTTTTACTTTGTTTAGAGGTGCAGTGAGTTGGATGAGTAAGAGGCAGCCTATAGTTGCATTGTCCACCATTGAATCAGAGTATATGGTTGCTATACATACCTCTAAGGAGGTGGCTTCGCTATAAAGACTTGGTAATGGCATTGGTTTTGATTATAGGACTGTGAGGATTGAATGTGATAGTCAAAGTGCCATATGTTTAACTAAAGATCCTATGTATCATGCTCGTACTAAGCATGTTGATGTTTAGTATCACTTTGTGTGAGAAATGGCAGAGAATGGTAAGGTTTTGATTGAGAAGGTTGACACTCTGGATAATGTTGTAGATTCTCTCACAAAACTAGTGACCATGAATAAGTTCTCTTGGTGCAAGAAGGCCATGGTACTTGATCACTAAACTTGATTACATGTTTTATTTGTATCTCATGGATGTAATTTCAATGTATAATATCAAGTGGGAGAATGTTAGGATAGGTGACATTACAATTGCTATCCTAAGTTGATTTATGTGTCTCCACGTTCTTTGGAAAGTGTTCTAGAGTACATGAGGGACAAAATATTTATTATTTATTTTCCTATGACAAATTGTAATTGCATTCAAAGTGGTGGACCCTTTGCGGTGGTGGTTACAGAGAATTTTGAGAGGATATTCCTCTTCAACATCCAACTTTGTGAGTGGGGACCACTCTGGTGTGCATTTCCTTGCATGTTTTGCATGCTCTTGCAAGGTTGCATGCCCAGGTTTGCATGTTGGTGCATGCTCTTGCATGTAGTCATCAGAGTCGTCAATGAGTTATGGAGCACTCAGGTTTGACCAATTATGATTGGCTATGAGTTAGGCACCCATGTTAAGGCCATGTGATAATTTAATATTTTATTCTATGTTTATGGGTTGTCCAATAAGGGGAGCATGGGTTTTTGCTTGTTGCTTTGGGATACCATTTGTGGTATTCTCTCCCACAAACTTCTATATATTGGAGCCTTGAGATGGTGGTTTTAGAAGAGTTGGATTGCAAGTTGTCAGAGCGACTAAGTGCTACCAAATTATAGAGAGGATTGTTGTATTGATGTACTTCCTTGAATATTAATACAAACATTGGATCTCTTTGGGTGTGGAGTTTTTTCCTGCAAGGGTTTCTCCGCATATATCTTGTGTCACTTGTGTTTGATGACTTGTGGTATTGCATATTTTTCTTTCATTGTTGTAATTGTCAATCACATAATCTCTTATGGTAATCTTGGATACATATATTTCAGATTTGCAAACACATTAATAAGTTCATATTGCTACAAGTTATACCTTGATTTCTAACAATATGTGATCTAATGTTATGCATTCTATTTTTATTTGATGGTTCTTATATGATGTGCATATGGATTTATGATGTATGTGATGCCAATGTATGATTTCCTATAGATGGATGGATGCACATGATGGTGATTTATGATTATATGGGTGGTGTTATGTATGGATATATAATGTTTATGTTTTATGATGGGATTAATATGTTTATATTACCTATATGCAGGATGAGACTATTTTCCTATGAGATGTAATGCATTGCTTTATATGATGCTATGTGGATAATGATCTATATAATATGATGCAATGTTGTGTATTTTTTTCATTTTTATGCATATGAATGATATAATATGTATATTATTATGTAATTGATATTCTAACATGATTATGGGTGCAGGATGATGTAGCTAATGCATTTGATTTTGTGTGTCATAACACACCATTGAAATGACTGCAAGAAGAAATGTTAGCAAGAGGAAAAATTTAATAATAAATGAAGAATAATTAGATGAATCGTCCATCCAAATCAAGATTGATGTATGATTGATAGATTTTGAGCTTTAATTAGTACACGATTATCATCATAGAGTGTTTTATTATGTGACAAGCAAATGTATGCACACCAAAGCATGAATTGTGATGGAAAAGTTTGTTTACATTTGCCTAAAAAATTTGATATATGGATAGGTGGATATATGTACAACAAGTTGAGATAAACCTTGGTGACATTGGTATCCATTATCAAGACTAAGACGCATCAGACAAGGAGTGCCCTGACTCATACTAGTAATAATAGAACCCTGTTGGAATATGTAAGGAAGTAGCCACAAAGAATGTTGATCCTAATGCAAGAAAGCATTAACTGACCTTTAACTTACAAAGGATGTTTTGGTTATGCCAGAATGGAACCCCAATCACACACAAGGAAATTAGTTGCCTTAGTCATATTATCATGAAAAACCATAAACAAAATCATCATAAAAAACATCATGATCCATCCTCACTCCTCTAATCACTTGTGGATATGCTCAAGTAGCATACGAACATGACAAAAGATAAATCAGATAAAAAGATAAGACTAACTAGACCAAACAAGTCAAAAACCATTTAGATCTTACCAATGATGAGTATTTGTAGATATGATTTCAAGGATCACATCTATTTTCAGGGATGAAACATCTCATATAAAATGGCTAGTTTGTTTTTGAAGATGCAATGACCTATGTAAGACATGTGATAGTTGATAAAGATAGGTAGATTTTCGTGATAGATAAGTAGGTAATTGATCGGTCGAGTTGTCGGTTAGTCTAATAGTTTTGTCTATTGTTCTATGATTTGTTAAGCTCAGGTTTTTGTAGGATTTTTGGCTTGTATCTGATCAAAGTGTCGTCCTCAACAAAGGACAATTTATTATGGAAGGTGAATTGTGATGGGAGAAATTTTTATTATGACTTATGGATAGTTTATTATGAAAGGTGGATTATGGTAGGTGTTAGTGATAATATCCTATGATACCATGTCAAAGATCTCGTCTAAAAATATAGGTCGAGGATTGCCCCTAGTCAAGTATAGGACCAATTATTATGGAAGGGATGGATATGGAAAGTGGGTGACACTAAATACTGACCATTCTTAGGCCATGAGAGGGGTGAGAGAGTTTTATTATGAAAGAGCCTATGCTCAATTTGTTATGGATGGAATCTGATAAAATAATGATAGATGGTAGAGCAAATAAATTACTATGCATGGTGCTTATTTTCCAATTTTTCTCCATGGTACTTATCCAAAGCACCACCAAAATGGTTTTCACTATTGGACGAATTATTTCTCTTTACTCTTTTTTCTAATATTTTTGGTTTTTTAATTTTTTATAGTACTTGTGAAGGTGCATGCTATTGATTGGATCGGGTACTGGTTCACCTTTAGGAATAACTAGTTGATAAGCACCAGATCCATATGTTGCAATGATGATATAGAGACCCAACCAGTTAGGTTCAAATTTTCTTGGTTTTTCTCACTCCAATTGGTTCTTCGAGTTTTCCTTCAAGACCAAATCACCAATGTCAAAATGTCAAACTTGAACTCTTTTATTGTAGCTATGACCCAAATGATTTTGGTAGGCCTGTAGATGGACCAATGCAATTTTTCATCTCTCATCCAATAACTCTAACTCATGTAATGTGGGAATTTGGTACTCTTCATCATCAATGAACTACTGTAGTAGATACTCTCAATGATGGTAACTTGACCTCGATCAGAAGGATGGCTTCAAAACCAAAGATGAGGGAATAGGGTGTGGCACTCGTAGGAGTACAAATGTTGGTATGGTAAGCCCATAAGGCTAGGTTAAGTTAAATATGCCAATCTCGGCCAACCTCATTAACAGTCTTTTTAAAGATTTTTATGATGGTTTTATTTGACACCTCTACTTGACCATTACCCTAGGGATAATACGGAGTGGCAAAGTGATTTTGAATATGATATTTTCTCACATAATTCTTAGAAATCTTGATTCTTGAAAGGACACCCATTATCTGTGGCAATAGAAAGGGGAACACCATACCGACATATGTAGTTCAAGATAAATTTTGCAATTTGCTTTCTAGTGATGTATGTCATAGGAATGAATTCAATCCATTTCATAAAATATTTAGTTGTAGTAATGATGAATTTATAACCATTTGTAGAACTAGGGTGTATATTTCTAACAAGGTCGAGTCGCAATTGAGAAAAGGGCCATGGCAATGTAATCGGGTGTAGTCCCTATGCTGGTGCATGTACAAGATCTCCATGTATCTAACACTATCGAAATTTCTTAACAAATTGATATGCATCATGTTCCATGGTCGACTAGTAGTATCATGTTCTCGTGATATTTTTAGCCAAGGTAGGACCACTAGAATGAGCTCCACATATACCATTGTGTACCTCGTGTAAATTTATTTGTGCTTCTTCCACATCGAGACATCTAAGCAAAGTACTATCTAAACTACAGTGGTATAGAGTATCAATGATGATAACATATTTAGAGGCTTGTCGAGTAAAGATTTTTCGTTGATTATTCGACAAGTTAGGAGAAGGGTTTGGTCATTAAGGGAATTGTATATGTATTTGTACCAGGGTGAATCAGGACTAAAAATTTTGCACACGAGCTTAGATTTGGGGACATTGAATGCAGGGGTCAAAATTTGTTCCACCAAGAACTTGCAATGATGCACATTATTAGGTATGTCTAAGAGAGATCCTATGGTAGCCATTGTGTCGGCTGCTTTGTTTTGTATTTGTGGAATATGCTCAAAGGTGATGTCATCGAAGTACTCTTTAAAACTATCAACCATATTCTTGTACACCACAAGTTTGTCATCTTTTGTTTTATATTCATCATTGACCTGTTAGACAACTAGCTGTGAATCATTGTAGACATGCAGGTGCTTGATTTCCCATTTTATCGCTTCTCTAAGTCTTGTCAGCAAAGCTTTATATTCAACAATGTTATCAGTGCATGGTAATTCTATCCTATAAGACTTAAGGATTGTATCCCATGTGGTGTTATGAAGAGAACTCTTTCTCACAAACCATAATAGGTGTAGGATCCATCAAAGTATAGCTTCCATGTTGTCGAGGTATCTAATGTGAAAATTGATTCATCAGGGAATTTTGATACAAGAGGTTGAAATGCTAGAGTAGGAGCGTCAGCTAGTTGATCTGCTATTATTTGTCCCTTTATCATTTTCCTGTCTACATACTCGATATCAAACTCACTAAGGAGCATTACGCATTTCCTCAATCTACCTGTGAGGGTTTCTTTACTGAGTAAGTACTTAAGAGGATATATCTTTGCTATCAGTTTGGTTTGAAGATTCAACATATAATGTCAAAGTTTTTGTGTTGCAAAGATGATATCAAGGCATGCATACTCAATGAGAGAGTAATTAAGTTTGTACCCTACAAGTGTTGTGATTGATGTAGTATATCACTCTTTCTTTACCATTTTCACTGTTTTGTGCTAAGAGAGCTCCTAATGTTGATGACATAGTTGATACATACAGGATAATAGGTTTTCAATCAATAGGAGGCATCAATATTGGTGGCGATAATAGGTAATCCTTGATTTTTTGAAAGGCATGTTGATAATTGTTGGTCCACTTGAATGGAATGTCCTTCTGAAGAAGATACTGAAAAGAATGGAACTTGTTTGGTAGTTGTGTAAAGAATCTATGAATTGATTATAGTTTACCTTGAAGACTTTGTAGATGTGTCAAATTGGAGGGTGGAGGTATGTAAATGATAGCTTTCACCTTTGCAAGATCATCCTCGATACCTCTATGAGAAACAATGTATCCCTGGAGTTTTCCAACAGTTACTCCAAAGACACACTTTTTCATATTTAATCTTACTTTATATTGGTCCAACTTGGTGAAAATATTATCTAGCACATTCAAATGACTATCTCTTGTAAGGGATTTTTCTAACAAGTCATCGACATAGTCTTCCATGATTGTATGCATCATGTTGTGAAAGATCATACTCATAGCCCTATGTAAGTAGCTCCAACATTCTTAAGGTCAAAAGGCATGATGTTCCAACATTAGGTACCCCATGGACGGGTAAAGTTATATTGTGTTGATCCTTAGGTCCAATTTTAATCTGATTGTAACCAAAGAAGTCATCCATGAGTGACAACATCTCATACCCAATGGTAAGATCTACTATCATGTCAATGTTCGGTAGGGGGAAGTCATCTTTTAGAGAGGATTTGTTCAGGTCCCTAAAGTTTGTGCATATGCGGATGCCCCCAGTTGGTTTGGTGACTGGTACAAGATTTGAGATCCATTTTGTGTAGTCTATTGGTCTAATGAAACTAACATCTAGCAACTTTTTTAGTTCAGCCTTGACCAAGAAGGTGATTTGTGGGTGCATCTTCCTTAGCTTTTGTTTGAAAGCTTTCACATTCAGAAGTAGTGGCAGATGATGAAGTACCAAATTGGGATCTATTCTAGGCATATTAGCATAAGACCAAGAAAAGTTAATTTGTCTCGCGAAAAAGAAGTTCATAAAATTTGGTCTTTTGTCTCTATTAGAAAAGTTACAAAATATATGATCTTGGGATTTTCAATTGTACTGATATTTATGTCTTCTAATTTTTCTACTAGTAACAGAGATTTCTCTTGACTTGGAGGGAGTAGATCCAAACTTCCATCCTTGGGTGCCTCAAAGAGGTTTTCTCCCTTAGATTTATCCTTTTTTTTTTACTTTTTCTATGCCTAGAGACACCTTTTGGTTTTCACCGAAAGACTTTTTCTTTTTTGTTTTATCATTTTTGTGACTAGAAGGTGGAGTAGACTCCCCATAATATGCAGTAGCATAGATATCTGTAGTGAATCCATCTTTATGATCCCCTCGAGGTATGCCCTCTCGAAGTCCCATAAACTCAGCAATCGCTTCATCATTTTTGAATATGTATAAGCTCAGTGGACCTTGTTGATCCCAATTCAGTTATGGATGAACTAAAGGAAAGTTATCATCACTATTAGAAAACCTCAAGGATGAAGTAGATATGGTACAGATCAAGGAATCGTCAATGTCCCAAAAGGTTTCTATCCAGGCTCGACCATCAGTAGTTTGGTTTGTAGGGGAACTGGTTTTAGTACTATTCTTAGAAGTCTCAAAAACTTCAAAAATGTTAGTAGCTTTCTTAGAAGGTACCTTAGTACGAGGAGCATTCACTTTTAGCGATTTATAGCCAAGCCCTTTGTTCTTTGGTAAAAAAATTTATCAGTAGAGGCTCATTCATTCATTGTTTTTGTGCTCCTAGATCATTGTGACCATCATAGCCTTTCTATTTCATCATTTCAAACCCTTTTCCATACTATTCAACAGGAAACTAAGTCTGTGTTTCATCCTCTTCATCTTTGTAGATCCAAGTAGAGAGGTCTTCATCTATAGATTATTTTCCTAGTTCACCCCAGTTAGTGAAAGTGGTAGGAGGTTGATACTGAATGATTACCTTAGGATCCTTTTTGATATGGCATGACGTAGAAAAAAATTTCAATGTTGTAAATTCACCACATCCATCATCGTGGACTTGGAACTTACTTTCAAGGAATGGTATGAGTGGAGCTGAAACTTTTGATAATGATGCAAGGTCGATATAATGGGATGAGATGGATGGTGTGGCCTCATTATTTATAGGTACTTGATACTCAGGAGTTCCTTTCAGATTGCTACAATATTGGAAAGGATCAGGATCAACGGATATGGTAATCTTAGTTCCATTATAGGGAAATTTCAAGCACTGGTGATAAGTTGAGGGAATGGCCTTCATGGCATGAATCCATGGGTGGTTGAGGAGAAGATTATAAGGAAGGTCCAGGTTCAGAACCTAAAACATTGTATCTTGAACAACATCATCCACTTTGATGGGAAGAACAATAACACCCTTTGAAGAGTGCTCTACATCATCATATGTACCAATAATGATCCTTTTTGATACGTCTATACATGCTTCAAAGAAGCTCATAGTAGTAACTAGTTTTAGTGTACAAATGTTCAGTTATGCTCCACCATCTATCAAAACTTGTCAAATTTTGTGCTTGTTGATATATACCTCAAGATTTAAGGGTTCATTATGATTAGGCTTCTATGAAGTACAATCATGTTCTATGAAAGTGACGTGGTGAGTGGTAGCTAGGAACCCTACCATGACTTAAAATTGGTTAATATTTAGGTCTATGGGAACCAAAGAATCATGTAAAGCTTTGTCTAGGATTGCCTTATGCTTTGGGGATATGTATAGCAATTCAAGAATTGATATATAATCAAGGGTTCTCCCTAGATGATTGAATATGTTGTATTCGTGTATCAATTACGATTCAAAAGTGGCTCCTCGTAAAGTCGCTTTTGATTGATGGGGGGTAACCGCACACTTAGGATTTTCATTCTTTATGGTAATGGTGGATACATTATTATCATATGGTTGGATATTGTTAACCGTGTACTCATAAGCAACACAGGTGTAGTTGGTTTGGTCCTTATTCATTTCAAAACCAGAGGCTTTCCTCGATCCATTATTTTGTAAGGGATCTTTAAAGATTGTATGGTTTGAATTTGAGGATCCTTGTTGATTATCAATTTGTATGTCTCCTTGCTCTATATGATTTTGGATAATATTTTTAAGTCTAAAGAATGAGGATTTTTTATGTCCTTTTGTTCTATGATACTCACAAAAATTGTTGTCATTCCACCAAGATGACTTGAAGTGTTCCAATTTGTAATGTCTTATCTCTGAGAGTTGGATGACATTAGATTGTAGCAATTTCTTCAAAACTGATTCAATAAGTTCCCCGAAGGGCATGTATTTTTGTCACGATTGATTAGTCCTTGGAGGACCATGTTGTGTATTGTTTTGTACCATGTTAATTTTTTTCTCATGATTTTGTGGGGGATTAGTGTTGCTTGATGTTAAAGGTCCTTAAGACTAATCACAGGGTGAGCTTTATTTACCACTTTAGCATCGACCACGCCATTATTCGTCACATTTTTGTTGCATGACTAGAATTTGTTTTTATCATTTGAATTGTTTGGGTATTTGTTATTCTCTTTAAAAAAATTACCATCCCTTTTCCGAAGAGGGATTTCTCAATAGAGATACCTTTTTCAATAACCTCCTCGAATGTATTTGAGCAATGAATTTATAGATGAAACATCACTTATTTATTGAGATTTTCCACATATTTTTATACCAATTGCATCTTCAGAATGTGACATGGAAATTTGCTAGCAAGGCTTCTCCACCTTTGTAAGAATGAAGTGACTATTTCTCTATCCTTTTGTTTTGTTTTACATAAGTTGATTATGTTTATGTCATCTTCTATATTGTAGGATAAATGTGCTAAAAATTTATTTGTCAATTTTCTCTAGGTCCTAATGCCAAGTTGTAGGTGAGAAAACCATTCAAGTGTCTATTCTCCAAAACTTCATGAAAATAGTCACATTAGGTATGTATGATCATAAGCAACATCCAATGTGGTTGTGTGAAATTTTCTCATATGCTCAACATGATCTCCCTTCCCTTTGTATTTGTCATATTTCAGTATAATAAAGTTTGTAGGGAAGGGTGGCATGTGTATGCTCCTATCGAAAGGATAAGGACATAAGTCTTCTATTGAGTAGGTATTTTGTTTCCTGATACCTGCATTTTTGAAATTTTTTGTTGTGGGATTTGAAGTTGTGCTAAGATAACCATTGGCGATGGTATCATAGGAGGTGTGTTCATTTGTTGATAATGTGTTGAATGCCCAAATGGGTTCAAGTTTTGGTAGCTCGTGTTTGACGTGGAAGCATTGATATTTCAATTGAGTGTGTTCCAATTTTGTTGTTGCATTGGTGGAGTGGTTTGTTGAAAATAATATGTGGACATCAAATTCAAATTAGTTTGTTGTTATGTTGGTTGTTGGTTTGAATTTTGATTTATTCTAAAAAATGATCTAGTTTGTGCTAGAGGAATGTTTGTGTTCTATGGAGTATATATCAAGTTTGCTTGTGGCCTTGAAAATGAAGGGTTTGTCCTTTATGTTTTATTAGGAATATTTTTATTGATGCTATTATGAGTTGTAGGTAGTGTGTTGCTTTGTTGTGTTGCAGTCTAAAATGTGGTGGAAAATGGGTTCACTGCTTGTTTGTCAACTGTAGGTGTGGGAGGTAAGTTAACAGTTGTATTATGTGAGGTTTGTCCAAGTGGCAAGCTTGTGTTCAATTGTTGTGATGTGGTGTTGCATGATGAAGGTGTTGTGTTAACTACACCTTATCCTTGAGATACTATATTTGATGTTTCTCCTATGATAGTGGAAATATCAAAGTCAGGAGGGAGTCTAGCTTTGTTCTGTGCAAGTGTTAAGAAATATTTGTTAGGATTGGGTGATATGAGTTCTTCCAATATTCACAATATCCTAGGATCTTGCGATGCATTGTTTATTTTTTCTTGTGTTAAATTTTGTTCCACGTCATTTAAGGCATAATCATGATGGTGCAATTTGAGATTGTGAAATTGGTTGATCATTAGATGTTGACCCAAAGTGCATGACACTAGTGGGGTTAAAAGTATGATCAATTATGGAATCCATTTCTTTTCTTTTTATTTGAGATCTTGTTACAACAATAAAATATTTTGTTTTGATTTTTGATTTTTGAGTTTTTGGATTTTTTGAATTTTAACCGTTTTTGGTTTTTTTGGATTTTAAATATTTTTGGATTTTTTGGACTTTTGATGAATGCAATATGAGTATGAAATTAATCTATGTTTTTGGGGTTTTGATTTTTGAAAATATTTTTGTAAATGCAATGATCTTATATTTTTTGACTTTGATTTTAAAATAAGATACATGAAAAATTAATGGACCAAGGTGATCAAATGAAAAACCTAAACCTCAAGAAGGATAACTGATTAAGATGATGGTTAGATAAAAGTTGAACCTTAACTAGACATGAGTTAAAGGTCCTATTTTTTGGAGAGATAATTGGAAATATTGAGGTTTAAGATGTTCAAAAGGTAACTATGGACTGATCAATAATTTGATTTGTTTTCTACTTTCAAAATACTAAGATGAAAATCTATGATGTGGGATGATGAGTTTAATCTAGGGATGCAATTTAAGCTAGGTAAAACGGGAAAATGTTGAAAATACAAGACTAAGACTAGAAAAGACTATGTTTTTGTTTTAGGTTACTATGTAAAATCAGGTCTGAGTTATGTACTTTTTGAAATAAACCCTAATTTATTTGTGTAAATAGATGCATCAAAGAATAAACATATGTGGTATAGAACATACACAAATGTGGTACAAGAAAGTAACAATTGCATCATAGAACTATAATAGATGCATTACAAAACTCAACAATTGTGTGACAATAATAGTTGTGGTGCAAATTTTGACAATTGAGGTGTTCTAACTTTCTAGGTTTTCATGAACACAATTGTGTTGCAAAAGTCTAACAGTTTCGGTTTAGAAAGATAGTTACAATATAGAAAGATAGATGCATTTTAGGAATCAACAGATGCATCACGTAGATTTTGTAATTGCGTTGCAAAATACAGATGCAGTACTCTAGCTTTTTCCCTAAAAAATAGGTTTTCTAAGTGACTCTACGTGTTTGCTTTTTTTAGATTTTGACTTAAGACACTCATAAAACACATAAGGAAGAAACAATTGTGAATCTTTAACTCTGGTAGCAAGGTTTAAGGCCCAAAGGCTAATGGTGTCACTGGTAGAAAAAACTCAAGACAATTGAAGACAAACATGACTTAGCTAATCAGATAGGAGTGTAAACTTGTAGTAGGCCCACCTCATAGTTAAGTGATAAATACTCCACCAAATTGGATAGAAACACCTTTTTGTGTGAAATTGGATAGATAGACGCCCAGTGGCATAGGCCTAATACGACACAGGCTCACCTTCTTTCTCCCCTTGAGAGGCTATAAATAGCAATCCAAAGAAATTCTCTCCACGTAAGGGAGGACATGGTGAGTAACTTCATGCATTGATACTTGTACGTTGCAAACGAGTCATGGTTGAATGGTTCCTAGGCTTCTAAAAAAATGTGTGTAGTAGGGGTTTACTGTGAATAGAAAACTCATCTGAAATAGCCTAAGTTGAGAGGGGTCTCCTCTCTACTCATCACCTCCTTGTCTCGGTAGATCAAGGGTCATGGGGCTTGGCTTCGAACGATGCTATCTTTCCTTGAGGTACAACTTTTGATCTCCCCTCTTTATATAGCCTATTAGGAAATGTTATTGAGATCAAAACCTGAGGTGATGAGGCCCCTAGGAAAGTCTTGCTATTGAATTAAATGGTTATGGTGTTGCTTTTGATCCCCAAGATTGTTCTTATATGTCGTGAGGGGAGAGCATACACAAACACTACACCTCAAGTAAACAACAATACTAAAAATTAGTGACATTTATGATTCCTAAGTGCACACAAGGTGCAAGGGAAGAGCATACATGTCACTAATCTACCAAACACATAATACAATCATTCTTTTTAAGCCCAAATAAAGATTGTTTACACTATAAAAATAAAGACAATTGTTTTTAGTTTATAGTCTTCAAGAAGCGAACCTACTTCAAACTCATTCATAATTTCAAAAAGTGTCTTTAATCAACAAGTCACAATAAAAGGTGTTAGTAGTTTCAAAGTATATCTTTTCCCAACAATTGCCACAAATCTGCTAGAAATTATAGTAACCCAAAATCTTAATCTTTTAGAATAATAATGTAAATCATGCACAAAATCTATAAACTCAATTTATACCTCTCTAACAGATATGGTGCAAGAAGAAGATGAATGTGTCACACTAAATAGACAATTGTGGTGCAGAATTAGGACAATTATGGTGCAGGAAAATCAATTGTGTCACAGAACTTGCAAACATACAAATTGAAAAAATATGTAGAATAGACAACCCAAAAAATATAATTGCAATGTTAGGGTATCAGATAAAAAGTTTTCAATCCTGTGTAATAAGCAAAAATAGCAATCATTAGCAGAATATAAAAAAAATTAACACAGTCAAATGCGGTACAAATTGTGGCAGATGCATCACATAAATCTATGCATGTCTCACACAATCACAGATGTGATGTTTTGAAGACAGATGCAGTGCCAAATTTTTTAGATACGGTTCTCTACATAGACAAATACATTTCAGAACCTGTAACTCAATTTTTTTCTAAATTTTCATAAAAATCGTTAGTTTCACGTCAAGTTCACCATTTATATGACCAAAAAATGGGATTAAACAACATGAATTATAAACCAACAACCACTAACTGATAAGATTCAAGCAAATCTATGTCTAATCTAACAATGAAGCACAATTGACATGAGAAATCAAATAAAAAATAAAAGCAAATGCCTTCCTTATGCCACAATTGATTCATCTCCGTTGTTCTCCATTTTTCCTTTGCTCTCAAATTATGTGTGCACTATATGATAAAGAATACAAAATATAGAAGATTTGTGACTATGATAAAGAATGAAAAATATAGAAGATTCGTGACTAGCCTTCAAATGGGAATGAAGGTCTAGTTTATAGAAAAGTCTGATTTGGATGGACGATCAAGATTGAAAGAAGGATTAAAGAGATCAAGGGTGGAGAATCCATGAGAGGAGTTGATTAATCAATTAACTGGCTGCAACTGGTTGCATGATTTCAATTAATTATTTGTATGAATTAGTTAAGGGAATTGATTGCTCCATTAACTCATATTGAGTGGGAGTGAACTAATTTGATTGATCAATAGATTGAAATTGATTAGCCAATCGATTGGAAGAAAGTGTTCATTAGAAACAAGGTGGAAATGAATGAGATATAATAATTAATTATTAAAGGAATGTGCAAGTGGAATTAAATAAATAAAATAATTAATTTTATTTATTATTTGAAGAGTAGATAATATTAAAGAAATATAGGATAATTGAATAATTAAAGTAATTATTTAATTTAAAAGATGGGAAAGTGGATAATTAATTATATAATACTAATTTATTTAATTAATTTAGCAAAATAAAGATAATTAGGGACATAATTAAACAAATAGGATTTATTTAATTCATCAAGGAAAATAAAGATAAAATGAATGAATTAAATAATATAAAATTATTTAATTAATAGTGGAATATGAAATTAGATAATAATTAAATAATTGAACATTATTTAATTAATAGTGGAATATGAAATTAGATAATAATTAAATAATTGAACATTATTTAATCATTAGGAAAAGGATGATAATTAGTGTAAAAGTGTTACTCACAGGCTAGGACAATTTTGGGTATCTACAACAAGAATGATAAAATCACTTAACTACTAGAATAAATGACAGAATTAAAATCTCTAATATATAGAAACAAAAAGTGCATAAATCACAGATTTTACCCTCAAGAGGATTATCCCTTGGCCACGGATGACAGCGCGCTGCAAGGACATCTATGCTTCATGCTATTGTCTCTAATGAAACAAAAAATAAGGGCCCAAAATCCAAGGAGTCCAACTTCTCAAACTTGTACATCTGCACACAAACAAAATGAGAAAAATGTTGGGGGTTGTTTTAGGGCTTACCTCAGCCAAACCCCCATTTTGGTGTCTCCACCTCCACAAACAACCAGATAGATAGAGATGAATTGATGGTTACAATAGGACTTGAGACAAAACCAACATTGAATCCTCTTCTACTCTAAATGAGGTATGAACCACATTGGAAAATCTCTTCAGTAAGAAGGATGAATTGATGGGTCATCAATTAGAGAACAAACTCATTATATTAAGTCCAAGCAATTTTGACAGTATAGAAGACTTCTTCACAAAATTAAAATCCATTAGATTAAAATTTCAACATAGTGGAATTAAGAAGGAAGATAAAAAAAAAATTTGTAAGTATTCTTTCTAAGCTTGGTCCTAACTATTCTATATATGTTTTTATATTTTATGCCACAAAATATGCCCTAGGTTTTACCTACAAAATGCCTTCTCTAGACAAGTTTGCTACAAAAATTACTAGGGAACAAGATAAATTGGTTCAAATGGGTACAATTAAACCCTCAAAGTCATATGCCTTGGTTGTAGATAAGGGCACAAAAGAATAGAAAGGGTTTGGTAAACATGATAAGAAGCAAAAAAAACTAAGGAGAGAAGAAGAAATATCATTGTAGATGCCAAATCTGCAAATGGTTAGTATTTTAAAACCAAGCTAATAATCAAGCATCCATATGAAATAATAAATCATGTTTCTAAATGCAAAGAAATTACAAGATAAACTAAAGCATATAAAACATGAAATAAATCCTATTTCATATTGGATTGGTGCTATTGTTGAAAATAGCCCTTTCCCAATCCTTGATAGATAAGCTAAATGATCCAATGCCTTGAGATGGAGTGGATGGGCAAAATCAATTCTCAGTTTAAGAGAGTGATTTTGCAAGAGATTGTGGAGATTTTGTGGAGGATTTGATCAAAGATGAAGGTTTCATTTATAGATTTTCAAATGCTAAGAGTGCTTATGAGAGAGAAATGTGGGATCAAAAACAAGCCAATGAAAAGAGGCCACTTGTCAACTTGTGAGTGGTTGATGCATGTGCAAGATTTGGGAAATGTGACCAAGAAATTCAAATTTGAATTTGTGATAAATTTTAGTTTGACTTGTGCAAGGGACAGTAAGAGGGTTAATTGCATTTGGATGTACATGTCCACTTGATTTTGAATTCAAATTTGAGGAATATTCCCCATAAATGCCATATTGATGAAAATGATGATTTTAATAAATCAATAAATTGATTTAGTTGTTCAAGTGGGATTATCTAGAGGATGTGATGGGCAGTTAGGTTAGGCTAATTAGGATTAGATTAGCTTAATGATGATTAGGATGTTTGACCTTTTTGACTTAAATATTTGATTTATTTAAATCAAAAAAGGATGGAATATGACTTTTGAGATTTAGTTAAATAGATCTTTGATTTATTTAATTAAAGGGATGATGATAGGATCAAGTTTGATTTATTTAATAATCATGATTTACTTGGTGAATGGATTTGATGAGTTTGATTTATCTAATGAATGGATGAAGGTGAACTTGATTAATTAAATGAGCGGATGCATGTGAAGCCTGGTTTACTTGATGAATGCATAATGCTAATTTTGCATGTCTACAATCATAACTTGTTTCCTCAAATTAACAAATCAAACCTCTTCATCAGAATGTGAATAGCCTTAGAAGGAGAAGGTCAATTTTTCCTACTATTAAAGGCCTAACCATGATAAACACATGTTTAAATAAACAAATTGATCACCTAACTCATCTTATTGAAAAGAATATATCAAGGTGCTTGACTTAATTGATTAAGGTTCATTACTTCTAAGGACATATATAGAAGTAGGGGAAAGGAACGGGAAAGGCCCTAATTATAGTTGCTTCACAACTTGATACCTAGACTATTGAATTAGGTGCTTCACACCACATGGCTTCATCATAGGATGGTTTCAGCTCCTTAGAGCCTATGTTATATTCCTACCATACTAATTGGTGATGATATTCATGTGGAAGTGCATGGGAAATGGTTTATCAATATGAGTGGAGGAACATTTCAATATGTTCTTTGCATTCCATGTTTGTCAACTAATATCCTATTTGTTCTTTGCATTAGTGGTTTGGTCACTTGAACTACTACTGCTTACAAAAACTCTTGATCGACATGACATGGTTTCAGGTTTGCCTCTAATCAATTTTTTGATGGAGTTTGCTAGGGGTGCATTCTTGGTAAGCATATTAAAGAGAAAAATGATAAATACTAAGTATGGAGGGCCACAAAGCTACTAGAGTTAGTACACATTGACTTAGTATAACCATTTCCACATCCATCTTTTAGCGAGTCTTGATATATCTTGAGATTTATTGATGATCTTTCTAAATAAACTTGGAATTATTTTCTCAAATAGAAGTTCAAATTATTTGAATCTTTCCAAGCTTTCAAAGCATTTGTAGAGATATTTTCATGAAAGTCCATCATGATTCTACGTACAAATAATGAGGGTGAATATTTAACCATCAAATTGAATAATTTTGTGCTTCATAAGGTATTGACTTATAGCATGTAGTTCCATACAATACTCAAAAAAATGATATCATAAAACACAAGAATGGTCCTTGAAGGAGATCATAAATTTTATGATACACTATGTAAATCATTGATACCTCAGTACTAGGCAAAGGCCATTAACTATGTGGGTTACATCCAAAACCAAGTTTCTCACTAAGTTGTGAAGGGGTTAACTCCTTTTCAAGCTTGGATCAGTTAGTGAATCACTTTCAAATGTTTGGTTCTCTTGTATGGGTCACATTCCAACAGATAAAAACAATACCATGAATCTACAAAGCAAGCATTACATATTTGTTGGGTGCCCAACTAGTGTCAGAGGCTACATGCTTCTCCATCCCACTACTCATGAGCTAATTATTGAGAAGATGTTCACTCTGAGGAGATTCATTATAGTTCTCATATCACTTCTCTATTTACCATCACATTGAAGACATTGCATAATGATGATAGTTCTTCAAAGGATCTTAATCCTCTTAATCTCGATGAGGAGTCTTCTTCCTCCACTTTAGATGATAACAATGATGATGAGGATTCACACTCCTCTTGTAGTCATCATTCAAAGGTTAATGATTCTCCTCCACACTCTCCAGCCTTAGGGAACCTTTAGACTCATTAGACATTGCAATCATTGAGTGACTGGGTTGGAAATCCACCAGATACACAAAGAACAAGGTAATAGTTTCAACAAACTCCACATCTCTTTATTGCCTTAGCTTCCAATCTACAGTTATTTTATGAAGCTTTTGTATCCCCAAGAGGGATGATTCTATGCAGGAAGAGTTTGTTTCCCTAGAGAGGAACCATACATGGGATCGAGTTCCCCTTCCTAAGGGAAGGAAACTTGTTTGGTGCAAGTGGATCTATCAAAAAAATGGTTGCAGTTGGGTCATTTGAAAAGTGTAAGACTTGCTTGGTCACCAACATATTCTCCTAGGTTTCCAAGATTGATTACTTCAAGACTTTTGCATCAATTTCTAAAATGAATTCCATCCAACTTGTCCTTGCTATAGTTGTAAACCACCATTGGGAAGTTCATCAGATGGATGTGAAGAGTTATTTTATTCATGGTGACCTTTAGGAGGAAATTTACATGGATAAATTGCATGGGTTCATTTAGGATCATTAATTTGTTGACTTGAAAAGTCTCTGTATGGTTTCAAACAAGCCCCTTGGGCTTGGTATGCCAACATGGATTCCTTCATCATGTCAGTTGGGTTCACTTGATGCCATTTGGATATGAATGTATACATTATACAATAGGATGAAACTCTTACATTTTTTTTCTTCTTTAAGTTGATGGCTTCTTGATTACAAGGAGTCACTCATCCACCATCAAAGTAGTGAAAACTAATCTACATGATTGATTTTTGATGCTAGGCTAGGGAGTTTTGTATTACTCAGGAATTGAGACACTCAATCATCTTCATGTATCTTTATTATCTAGCCTAAGTATGCACTTGATATGCTCTCCAAAATTTCTATGGCTAATTATAAGCCTACACTAACTGCATTTTTATTAGGGTCAAACTTGAGGATAAATGTTCTTCACCTTTGGTTGATGGCACTTTATACCAACAACTTGTTGGGAGTCTCATATACTTGACTCATATGAGACATGACATTTCATATGTTGTGGGCATGGTCTCTTGATTCATGCATGAGCCATGTCAGTTGCATTTGAAACTAGCTAAGTGGATTCTCCACTACATTCAAGGTACTCACGATTATGGGATTCAATATGCAAAATGTGTGGACATTGACTTGATGGGACACACAAATTTAGATTGGGCGAGCAATTCTCAAGATCACAAGTCTACTTTAGGTTATTGCTTCTCACTTGGTTATAGTCCACTTTTTTTGTTAAGAAAGTAGTCTACATTTTTTATTTCACCTACAAAGGCTAGGTATTGATACCATTGAGGCTATTTGGCATTAAAATATTCTCATTGAGTTTGGAATTCCATTCAAAAATCCTACAATCATCTTTTTTGATAGCCAAAGTGTGATACAAATATCAAGGAATCAAGTGTATCACCAATGGAAACAACACACTGAGATTCAAATGCACCACATCCATGAGCTAATTTAGGAAAATAATGTTGATCTCAAGCATTTCCCAACATCAAAGTAGATCACAAAAATATTCACCAAACCCTTCACTGAAAGCAAGTTCATTCACCTTCTATAGGGGGTGTGATATGTGTCTACTTCAAGAGGTGCTTCATACTCTCTCTCTCTCTCTCTCTCTCTCTCTCTCTCTCTCTCTCTCTCTCTCTCTCTCTCTCTCTCTACTTTGGGGGTAGTTTTTCTCTCTATTTTGGGGGATATCTTTCTCTCTTTATTTTGGCGAGTTATTCCTCTTATGGGAAGGCATTCTTATTTTGGGGGATTCTTTATACATTTGTACATCTTCATTGTTTTCTCTTTATTTTGGGGGATTATTCCTCTTATAGGAAGAGATTCTTCTTTTGAGGGACTCTTTATACATGGATACATCATCAAGCTTCATTAGTCAAGATTTATCTTTTCACCAACCTAAACTATGCTTAAGGGGGGTGTTAATGTAGGTTTTTATTTTTCTTATGTTAGGGGGTATTTCTTTTTTCCTACACATATTAATAAGATTGCTTAGGTTATCTATGCATAGTTATTTTGGAAACACACTGCGTAATCCATCAATTATATGTGTCACTCTCGCCCACCTCTAGGTAGTTGAGTCTCACATCCTCTTTTGGATTTATATGCCACCTCTTATAAATATTTATTTATATTTATCTAAGTAGGTGCAACAATGAAATATGGAATTTATCAAGTAGGTAAAACTCCCACCTATTTTGGGAAGTTGTAGTTATTACACCTCTTGGATGTATATGCCCCTATTTGTGCTATATATCACTCACCTATCTTCTCTATTAGTCAGATAGAGTAATGTGAGAATTGTCTATACTCTTGTATTTTGTCTCTTAAGTTATCTCTTTTTAGGATTCTCTCTCCATTTTGTTATTTTGATCTTTGATCATTTGTTAATTAGAGTGTGTGTGACCTACAACCAAAAATAGATCTCAAATCAAATTCTTGTTTCTCATAAAATCTAACATTTTTCTCCAAGA
>VDFB02015919.1:0-87216 GCA_007258455.2 Sequoia sempervirens
CTTTACATGCAGATGAGATAGCTTTTTGTGTGCTAAGTTATGAAGAGAAGTAAAACACAACCCAAAAAGTAAAACATTGCCATTTCAAGGAAGGACAGCATACCTCTTCAGTAAGCAACTGAAGAGTGTCCCAGTCAATCTCCTCCTTAACAAAAACATCAGCATATTTAGAGAGGCCTAAAGTGTCCAGCCATTTAACAACTCGAGTGACATCAACAACAGTCTTGGGGATATTTTCCTGTGGAATATCAGTTATACTTACCACCTGCAGGATTCACATAACACTTGTATACTCAATCATTAATAAAACGCAAAATTTAGTGATTTACATAATAACAAAGCATATGATTCTAGGATTTGTAAAGTAACAAACTAAGAGTTTTCCCAACAGAAATAAAGTTGATCATATCATTGCTTCAAAGATTATTGTATATATATAGGTGATTAAGGTTTATTAATTATTTGCAAATTATGTCATGAAGAAACAAACACGAAGCACACCACATGGAAAAATACAAGCACCTCCAAGATTATGTTGAGACCATTATTTCCAAACTCCAGGAACCCTAGAAGAGTGTCTAGGTATGTATAAATTACTTGTTATATCTCTTCTGCAATTTTACGAATCAGAATACAAGTTGAACTTTGAGTAGAAAATATTCAGCATGCATAAGATTTTGTGTGCAGAGAAATTAATATCTACCAATGATAAGGTCCAACTCAAGATTTGCAAACTGTCAATTAGTTTTGAAAGAATTAATTTGTAAAACTAAATCATTAAGATGAAGATGCAAAGCCTTGGTTTGCAATAACTTTGCATTATTGACCACAAGGTGGAAATTTCTCAAATCGATAGAATTTCCATTGGAAAAGAAAGAGAGGAGTTTTAAATTTTAATTATTTAATAGCATATGCAAATGCTATGTCTTCAAGATTTCCACTGACCACTACAAAATGATTGTGATTGCCAATTTACAAATGCATTTACTGTGTTCCCCATATCTTACTGACCACTACTGTGTGTGAGTGATCAAAGGCAGACACACTCACAGTTCATGTTGATTGGATAAAACTGGCTACTGTTGTTCATGAGGCAACAGCTGGTTTAATGGTGGGGGATTAGACAAGCTACCCTCTTCACAAGGAAGGTGTACTCTATGGAGGGCAGAGATGTTTGGTCATGAAGTTGTGATTGCAGTCTGGATGATTGGGGTTGTTTGTGGAATGGTGATTTGTGTTCATATGGCATTAAGTGCTTAATGAGCATCCGAAGGAAAATGTTGAGACAAAGAGCCTCTATGTCAAATATAGCTTCCAAATGCACTGATTCAATGGCCAATCCCCAATCATTTTGTTGTCGAGCTTGTTGTATCACTTGTGCTTGTTCTTCAATGAGCTCAAGAGGAAATGAGTTCTCCCTTAACTCACTCAAGGTGACCCCTATCCAATCCTTTCTAATCCTAGGACACATGAGCATGATATGCTAAATACAACCAAGAGAGAGATGATACAAATACAGATTTCCTCAAACACTGGTTTGGAATTCATTGTTACGAGACTCGGACTCGGCTCGGACTCGGCTAGGGTGACTCGACTCGGCGACTCGGCGACTCGGACTCGGACTCGGCGCAGACTCGGCAAAATGAAAAAAGTTGAAAAAACCTTAGAAAATTAGAGATTTTTAAAGATTTAAAACTTGTTTCAAGCACCCTTTATTGAATACAACACAAATAAAAGCAAATTTGATCACATACACAAATATACAATGATCACATAAGTATAAAGTACACAAATTGTAGTTGCGCTGCTGAAGGAAATAACATACTTTGATATATAAAATTAGTCAAATGTATACAAAACTCATGGAAAATGAAATCCATGACATCAAATGTTCCATACAAATATGAAATATCAAAAGATTCAAAACAATAGCTATAAGTCTATCACTCTATGCCTATGGCACAGTGGAGCCAGCATCCTTCCTACGAAGGTGTCTAAAGGTCCTGATGATGTTGCAGTTGCAGCCATAGTCTCTGCCTGTGTCTGAGTCCCCATACCACTCTCTCCACCAGTAGCTATGTCTCCTCGTGCTCTAGCCTCCTCCTCAGCCATGGCTACAACCTCAGCCTCTCTCTCTGCCTGGTCCACCCAATCAAGGTCCTCGTCACTAAAGACTGCGTCTGTAGCCTCAGTGATCCACTCAGACTGTGGATCAACCTCCTCTAAACAGATCGGGGTGTTGTCGTGGTCAAAAGCCTTCCTGTATCTGAGCCGAAGGTTGTAATGAACATATACCAGGTCATTCATCCTCTCCACTGTCAATCTATTGCGCTTCTTGGAGTGTATGTGCTCAAACATACTCCAATTGCGCTCACAACCGGATGAACTGCATGGCTGGCTCAATATTCGTATGGCAACATTTTGCAGGTTCGGTGTATCAGAACCAAACATCTCCCACCATCCATCTGAGATGAGAAAAAGAAACAAAATCAATCTCATTTCAAGTTTCAAGTTCAAGTTCAACATTTAATAATAAATTATAATATAAAAAGATGAAAATTATTGCCTTAAATATATTTTTACCTGGCATTAATGTTGTCCTACTATCTTTGCACATTTGACGTGCAAAGAAGTCTCCTCGTGCCTTAGTGAAGGCATCTATCTCCTGCACTATCTGTGTAGTAACAGCGGGCAACATTCTCTCTATCGTCGAGTAGAGCCCACTAAGAATTTCTCTATCTGCACGGAGATCACGGCGGAAGTGGAAGGCCGGATTTAGGAAACATGCGGCTGCATGGATGGGCCTATGGAGTTGGTTTTGCCATCTCCTATCAATGATCTCCCAAATGGGACGATACTTATCATCAACTCCACCATAGACTGATCTAATGGCCTCTTTGGCCCTATCCATGCCCTCATATATGTAGCCCATTGCGGGCTTCTCCCCATCTGCAACTCGTAGGAGAACTAGCAAGGGCTCAATAAACTGCAAAGTGCAAACATGTTTCACAAATAAGTAAGTGTGACTGTCAATGAAAATGAACAAATAAAAGTAAGATATGATTAAAAATTAAAACATAATAAAGAATTAAATGTTACCTTCACAATCTCATCTGCTGGTGTCCAAAACCCTGCCTCATCAAATATGCAATCAGCCACAGCAATCCCTGCAGTGCTTGTAGAAAAGGATGAGGAAGACCACTCCTCACTAGCAAACATGCGCCTCAAAGGTGCCCTTGACCGAATCAAGGATTGCAACATGATAAAATTTGATGCAAACCGAGTGATGCCAGGACGAGACAACTCCCTCAACCCCGTGTATTGCCTCATAAGGTTAAGCACCCATGCATGATTGTAAACAAATTTGCAAATGTTTCTTGCTGATTCCATACATGTTTTTATCCATGGGAGCTTGCCAAGATCCTCCATCATGAGGTCAATGCAATGGGCGGCACATGGAGTCCAAAATATAGTTGGGTGCCTCTCCATCAATAATCTACCAGCAGCAACATAATTTGCTGCATTATCTGTCACCACTTGAACTACATTTTCTTCCCCCACATCGGCTATCACCTCCTCTATAGCCTCACATAAGTATGTGGCATTTTTGAATTGGGCGGAAGCATCAATGGACTTTATGAAGACAGTGTCACCTGAAAAAATAAGCAAAACCAAATTACCAATTATTCAATAAATTAAAAACATAAATCAGCCTTATTAAATTATTAATCACTAAATCAAATTCAAATATCAATGTATTAAGGTAAGTACAATTACCTCCAGAGGAAACTAGAAAGTTCAACAGCGTCCTATTTCTCCTATCGGTCCAACCATCAGTCATGATGGTGCAACCAATCCTCCTCCATTGCACACGCTGCTCCTCTAATTGTGCTTTCACATCCGCCACCTTTTGAGTCAAAAGTGGGCCCTTTAATTCATCTTCGCTGGGGGCTTTGAACCCCGCCCCACATATGGTTATTGCATCAACCATGTTTTGCCAAAAAGGAGACCTAAAACATGTCATAAAATGAAAAGATTTAAGTTTTTAACTTTAAATTTGAATTCGATAGTGAGATACATCTAAATTCTAAAACAATAAAATTTAAATATAAATTTTAAAACAATTAAACGAAAAAAGAATTACCTGGCTACATGGAAGGGAATGGTGCAGTAGTACCAAAAGTCTGCAATTGTTTTTTTTGCTGCATCGTGTGCATCCTTGTTCCAACCCATGCTCTCAAGCGACGGTTGGGAACCAGGAGTAGTGCGTGGTACAAAATATGAGTCCACCCTAGATTTACGAACTCTAGGGCCAATACTAATACTGCCACTACCACTAGCAGTAGCAGCGCCACCAGCACTAGGAGTACGCATAGGAATAGATGGTGCAGAAAGCAGAAGCACTAGCAGAAGCACTAGCACTAGGACGGTATGGAGGCATGGAAGAAGCATCTCCAACAGCACCAAGTCCCTGTCCAACTCCAACACCTGCCAACTCCTCCCTCTGTCTCTTTCTAATTTCTTTTTGCCTTTCAAAATTTTCTAATTGCACCTGCACTTCACGAACAGCCTCAATAGGTGCTAGGGTGCAGCCCACTGCATCATGGATGGGTATGCGTGCAAGGTGGTATTTCAATCTATTTATGCCTCCATGATATATTGTTTTGCAGTATTTACATTTTGCTTCTCCTCTTTTCATTCCGGGAAAGATTTCAGCATGTTTCCAAGCAGGGTCTTTTCTGACTGGGGTTTGAGACATTGTGAAAATAATAATATGGTTTGATTTGCAAATGAATGTGGCTGCAATAACAAGTAGGGTTTGTAAAATTATTTAAGTTGCAAGTAGGGTTTGTAAATAAAAATGCAAACTATAATAATTTAAAAACAATGATTTTACAAATTACAATGAATTATTTGTTAAAAAAACACAAAAAAAACCATTAAAATCAAACTTACCTCTTAGATTTGGCTTGGAATGCAATGCAAACTCCTCCCAATCACTAGCAATGAACTTTCAATGCACCTCCTTAGCAGTATGAAGCTTCCCAAATGATATATGACCTTGCTTTTGTTTTAAACAATTTGCTGGTTGCCCTCTCTTCTCCTCCTATTTTTCTTCACAACTCTCTCTTCTCCTCCTATTTTGCCAAAAGAGTGAAATGAAGTTGCTTTTAGGGTTGGAGAGAACATATAGAACAAAAAAAAACTAACTTTAACTTTTAGTTTTATGTTTTTTTAGTGTTTTAACTTCTTGCTGCCGCGGCCGGGTCACAGGGTCGGGACTCTCCGAGTCTGGGCGAGTCTGGCGAGTCCGGCGAGTCCGGCGAGTCCGGCGAGTCCGGCTCTGGACTCGGCGTGTCCGAGTCCGAGCTCCCCAGACTCGGCCAGGCTGGCTCGGCCCGGGACTCGCCGAGTCATGGCGAGTCATGGCGAGTCTCGTTACTATGGTTTGGATGCTTTTGATTGATTGTGATTTATTGACAATTGGGTTTGTTTGTGTTTGTCAGTGTTTGACTACTTGATTTTTGTTGGGTGTTTGCTTGTTGAATATTGAATCTGTATTTGGGAGAACTCAGCTCAAACGAAAAGGTCCTAAGTTGTGTTGTCATTTTGTGTTTGCTAAACATTGAATCGACTATCTAAATGAACTATTTTTTTTGTGCTTTCCATGCAAGTTTTAAATGTTAAAACTTAAAACAATTAATTTAAAATGTCAACAACTATATTAAATGTGGAAATGAATAATGTAAGATTGAATAATGAAACTAATCTACTCTTTTCCTAATTTTTGGATGCTTATGATATGCAAACTAATTAAATCTATTGAATGCAATTTACTGAAACAAATGAATAAAAAAACAATAATTTTGTCTTTTTGTGCTTTAAAATGACTTGCATGCACAAAATTAAACTATCATCTTTGTACATGAATTCCAAGTGCAAAAATCAGCAAAGTAATCTTTTTTCCTTTTAGACAAACAAACATGCACTAAATGAATGTAATTGACAAAAAACCAATCTCATGTTTATTTTCTTGTTTCCTTGTAATTTAACCAATGTTTTGCAAATTAAAGAGAGAAACGCGAGATCTGATTTTTCAATGTTTGTGTTGGCAAAAATGGGTATTTGTTTTGTTGCTTGTTGTTGATAATTTGGATGCAAGATGGGTTGATCAATACATTGTTTTGTTCAATTGCTCCGATGATCCAAAAGAAGTTTATACTGCTGTTACAAAATAATATTTGTAAGGAAATAAACTAGACTACTCTAATCTAACCTACTGAAACTAAAACTAATTTAAATTTAAAAATTAAAGACTACCTGTTGATATTTCATGCCACCCTTTGATGACCCATCATTGATAACCTATCCGAGAGATCCTACATGGGCCATCTTGCATGAATTTTCCTTGAGGAGGCTCTTAAAAATTGGCTAAATCCTAAGTTTTCGAGCTTTTGGGTTTTTGCTTCTCTTCATACTAACATCCCTTCTCCATCACTCCCGCTCCTTCTCTCCTTCACCCTTACACCTGCCATTTTCCTCAAGTGTCTTGGGTTTCGGTCTTCGACCTTACCCTTTAACCCTTACCACTCTCTCTTGGTAAGTCTTAAGCCTTACCCCCGATCACCAAAGTCTAGAAGAGGCTTCAAGATTTGCCTGTGTCTTGATTTGTCGAACTTTGGGGGTCGGACTTCTCTCTTATCTCTTTCATCTTTTCATCTTAGGAAGTAGAGCTTCCTCCCAACCTTTGATCCTCGAAACCTCTTTCAACTTTCAATAATCAAACCTTCTCCTTCCATCTTTTCTTCTTACCGATGGCGTCCTTTGAAAAAATCGGCTAAGTGTCGAGTTTTCAGACTTCAGGCTTTGGCCTTCTCCTTTACCTCTTACCTCTCTTTGGTAAGAAGTAGCTCATCCCTCTAACCCCCGATGGCTCTCTTCAAACATCGGGCTTCGGCCTTCCCTTTTACCCTTTCATCTCTACGATAAGGCATAAGTCTCCTTCCCGACCTCCAAAGTCCAAAAAGGGTGATCTTTTCGAACTTTGTGGATCACTCTTTTTGCTTTCCTCCTCCTTTCTTCTAGCAAGCGGTATGGCAAATGCTCAAAGCTCGATCCCCGATGGTCCGATGCCAATAAAGTATAAAGTATGAAGCGGGCCCGATGCTTGATCCCCGACAAAGATGCCCTTTTTGGTGTTCCAAACCATTTAATGCATAGCAAAGGTTTTCTTTCGGGCCCGACACCCCGACCATGCAGTGGATTTGATGTGTTTTCTAGGCAACGCCACGACGCCATTATTGCTCGAGCTACCTTTCTAAGCAGCCTGTTTTGATTTCTCGACTTCAAGCACAACATTTATTGCTCCCCTTGCCTTCTGCAGGTGGATTTTCTGGGCGCCCATGCTCATTTATTGCTAATGTATTGACCATTCTAACTAATCCATGTCCTAATAGCGATTTTCATGGGATGGCTCCATCCTTTCACCCCTAGACTTTAGTGCTAACCCTAGCTGGATTAGGGTTCAATTTGTGGTTATCTAAGTTATGCCTGATCTATAAATGCAAGAAATGTATTCTTTCTAAGGGTTCTTCCTCTAGATCCTCTGAGGTTTTTCTTTGGCAGACTTATGCATTTTGCATCTTTGCAATTGTAAAGATTGGCTCTATGCCTTTACATTAATGAAGTTGATCATTGTTGTTGGTTCTCTCCTCTTTTGTGTATGAGTAAACTTTCTTTACCTTCATAACTAAGTTCTTGTTATCATATTCATGCGAATATGTTGAGTTATTTTGTTTACAATTGCTGTTTTGAGAATCTTCTTTCCTTCTAGCACCTTGTCAAACCCTAACCTTCATGTTTGCCTTTGGAAATCGATCAAATGGAGAACTATGTGAGTCCTTTGGTCCTCTTCTTCAATGTACTGAGCAATCTTGACCAAGAAGAAACAACTTTTCCATCTTGGTGTACCACCTCCCATTTCCCTTTCATGTTCTCCTTCTTCCCCTTTTCCCCTGTGAGCTGTTAGAGTAGGGTAGTGGTAGGATTTCATGTGCTAGGTTGGACCAACACATTGCACTTGGACAAAAGAGGAAGTCGGCCTTCTCTAGAGACTCAACCTCATTCGAGCAAGGTCCCACACCTTGAGGTCGCTTCCATTGTGTCATTGGAATGCCAAAGCCCGTGTTCAGCAGGGTGCAATTTCATGTGACAACATTACCCTAAATTTGAAACTTGCAAGTGAGTGTTGCAATCTCAGAGCAATGAGATGATTATCTAAACAAATATATTCTATTCTAAACTACTAAAATAAAGAAATTATTCTAAGCAAAATAACTCAAGAATTCTACAACTAGGATTTGCAAATATCCAAAATGAGGAATGAACTATTCTCACTAGCAAGATTGTCCTTAGGAACCCAGCTTGATAACCCTTCTTCTCCTCTGCAACTTTGGGCACTCCTCTTGATGGTAGGAAGAGACGGAAGTCAAGAACTAAGACTAAGGGATTATAAAATTGAAAAAAATATTGTTGTATTGGCAAGTTGTGGAGCTTTGAAGCTGTCAAGTAATGTATTGTAATGCTTGGAGACTATCAATGACTTGTACTATAGGGAAACCTATGCAAAGAGTTGCAATTTAATATGAATCTCAAATAGCTGCTTAGACGCATTGTTGCATGTGTATATGAGGAGGAAAGAGCAAGAGCTTTCAATAAAGAGTAAACAAAACACCTGTACAAAACCTTTTGGAAATCTATTAATAAGATTAAATCCATAGTTAGATAATGTAACTGGGAGTTTACTACGCTGGGCACACTCAAAGATGGAGTTCCAAAGCCAAATTCAGTGCAAGAATGGCACACAAAAAAAAAATCACACGGGCCAAAATTATGTGCAAGTTCACTGGTTTTACGAGTACAAGATCATCAAGGTGAATGAAAACCACCAAGGCAAACCGATACAAAAGGAGCAATCCGGTCACTTAACAGTCAAAAAGCAATTTTTTTTTTTTCAGAAGCATCAAAGCATGGGAGTTTTACAAATAATCCATAACATGGGGAAGGTCCTACAGGCCAACATAACACTTCCATTAAGTTTGGATTAGCTAAGAGAGAGTAATTCACACCATGTAGGTCATGTGTTGGGCCATCAAGTCATCATTGGACTTGCCATGTATGCCTATTCATTTTTAAGGTGCTTACAGTTCCAGAACCAAAGAAGAGATGAACCACTGAGTAGGGGTATCTAGGAGCTCTCATTTGACCACTACAGGAGTGGCCCATGTGTTGTCATCAGAACAGAACAAAGCCAAGGACAGATCCAGCGCATGGCAGAACTAAACCTAGATCAGGACCAAGCCTGAAAGGAGAGGACACCTATGGAACAGCTCGAAGCGCAAGTATACTGACCTAATCCACACAAAATCTCTTCTTTTTTCCAAACTAAGTTTTTGTTTCTCAGGTGGAAAGAAAAAACAGGACAATTATAATGGATTCATCATGGATGAAATTCAGAGAGGAACATGATTCAGCTGCCCTTCCAGCAGAACGAGAACAATAAACAACAATTTATTTCCCAGACCCGTAGACCCATCCCCCAACTCTCTCTTCATTCAAAGTGGAAATACAATAGCCTAGGCTTTTAACTCTGCTTTTGCATCTTGCTTTTGCTTTCTAATCTGATTGACATGAGACTATTTCATTTTTTGAAAGTTATCCCTTCAAGTATGCAGACAACATTACTATCCTCCAAGAGGATAATAAGAAGCTTTCACTTGGGTTGTGGCATCATTGATTTTATTCTGTTTTAGAATGATGGCAACCTCCAACATATTGTATAGTGAAAGGATATAACAAAAATCTTTCAATGTGAGATAGTTTATATCAGATAAGCAGAAATTTCAAGCACTGTAGGATAGTTTGCTGAACCCAGTTTGCAAGTTGCCACCATTTTCCTTGGCATTTCTGGTTACATTTCGGAATTCATACAAAATTGATAAAAGTTCCTGGGACCAATCAACAGAGAGAATTTGAAGACTTTACACCTATTAGAAGTCACAGCATGCATCTGCTGACATTTCAACCTTCAAGGGAAATATGTGTCTGTCATTACACTTATGAGAAATGTGGCAAATTTATGTATCTTGAAGCACGTTGATTTTAAGGGTATGCCTTATTCTAAAAGACCTTGAAGCAAACAAGAAACAGTGGTTTGTTGCAAGAAAGCAATTACTATTAAGAATTCATCCAACTAATGAAATTTGTTCCATTAATTAAGAAACACAGTTGTGTGCATTAAAAAAAAATTGCTCTGCTTTTTTGTTATGTCAAATTAGCACAACTGGTCAAGGGGACGATAGAGAAGTTGCTAGCTGTAGTTCATGAGGATGAGAAACAAGTCTTCAATATCTATTGAAGATACATTTATCTCTGATATTTATCAGTCCTGTTGACGAGCAAGGTTGATATTTATAAACCTGTCAAATTTATCTCTAACTACAGCCCTTTGAATGTTAGCCACATTGAACCTCCTACTGTACAATTAATAATGCAGCCTGTGTCTTTTCAACATGAGATTAAAATCTTTTCCAAAATTATGAAAACAATGATCTATCAATCAACTTTGAGAACTAGAATATGAATTTAATAATGTACACATCCCACAATGAAAATGACTGGAGAACCGATGTTACTTTAGCCCGTGAATGACAGGTTGACACAAGAGAAGACCATTATAACCAGACCGTGAAATGCAATCCCTGGTAGTGTGTGATTTATAGTAAAAAGTTACATACCCAGAGAGGAATATAAGTTGCAAATCATTACCCAGCTGACCTAGACAGAAATAAGCATCCTCGTTACAGCTTCTGGAATTGAATATTTCAAGTAGCATAAAACTCAAATCTTAAAAACCAAATAATATTCAGGCACACATACAGAGGTTTTGGTAATACGTGTACTTGTTTTAAAATAAGCAGGTATTACAGAACCTTTGTAATAATATTGAGGCAACATACATTGTAGTTTGTACAGATCGTAAAAGCAATCATCATGCAGCATAAGCCAGAGAACCTAGTAAACCGTCTAAAGCATTTATACTAAAACTTACAGTCTGTATTTCATCCTTGTCAAGGCAATCATTGGTGTGAGTCTCACGTTCTTCATCGCTCAGATGGGTGATTTCAATGTCACAAACAGGGCATAGCACCAGCTGGTCTTCCTCATCAGAAAAACCTTCAATACCCACTTCCTCTTTTGTTATCTCATACGAACTTGTAGCCTGATCCATATTTTGGTGATTCTCATTGTTTGGTATTCTACAAGGATCACTGGCCTGAGCCAAATCATTATCCGGGAGTCCACATGAACTAACGCCATAAGTAAAACAGTCTTCATCACCTGGATCAGCATTACTTATTTTAAATTGAATAATGCCTTCATGCAAAGCACCGGTAGGGAATCCAGAAGAAGTAATGGACCGATTCAGAACATTACTAGGGTTTCCACAGGGATCATTATCATGACACAGATTAGAGAGTTTTAAAGGACTACTTGCCTGGTCTCGATTATTTTTATAAATCAAATCCTTACCTAAACAACTCTGATTATCCAAAACACTCGTAGTTTTTCTACACGGACTACAGACCTGAGTCATAAGGCTTATAATCTGTTCTTCCTCTAATTCACTGCAGGACCCATTGGCCTCAAAATTTTCAAAATTATAATTATCCCTGTCACCTAATGTTTGCCCTCCATCAGAAGAGCAACAAAGCTGCATTAAAGAATTCAACTGGGTCCCGGGTTGAAAACTCAGGGACTCCAAACCTTCTTCTTGGGCCGAAACACCGAAATGGATCTCTGATTCAAGGCTTGGAAAATCCATCTCCTCTTCAACTGAGGGTATTGATGCTTCAGTGTCTGGATTATGGCATTTTCCCCTGCAAAGCAACCTGCTTTCAATTGACATCCCCTTGCCAACCCCCTTTTTGATGAAATCTCCGTCACGATCAAACCCATTTTTAACCACGGCAACCATATTGATTTTTGTGGGTGATCCAGTGGAGCATGACTCCCCAGAGACAATGGCATTGAGCTTTAGTGGGGCAGGCTCGTTTGTATTCTCCTTTCCTTCTGCGAACTTCTTCTTGGTTTTCTTCTTTGTGTATTGATGGGTTTTCAAAGGTTTTAAAGGATTTGAAATAGAATTTTTTAGCTCTTTCTTTGTTTTGGCCTTCTTGGATATTTGGCATGATTTGAGTATGAGGTCCTGATTGATTGAAACGGCAGGAGTAGGACACTGAAAATCGTCGTCGTCGTCTTGTGGTGTGGATGCCATTGCCAGGGCCATAGCAATAGCTAGATCAGAGTTTTGCTGTGGAACTTGTGAGGAAGCCATTTGCGGTGTGAATTGGGAACTCCTCTCCTTCAATTCCAAAATTCTTTAATTGGTGAGAGTGGACTTAAAGAGCAAATTGGCCGCCACTTTTCAAAAATTTGAATCTGAAATACGAGGCAACGGATTATAGATGCAAATCCATTTGTGGGGAACTAAAAAGAAAGAAAGTTGGGGAGATAAGCCTCCAAATAATGAGCTAGTCACATGATTTCAAGTAAACATTTAGAGCGGGAGTGTAAACCCTGAAAAGTGTAGTCTATACACTGGACTTCTTCAAGGTAGGGTCTTTCAACTTTAGGAAGCGGTGAGATTGGAAGTTTTCTCATCCTTTTAAAGGATTTTTTGTCACATGGTATCATTATAGTGTAAGTGTATTTTTTTAACATCAATTTTTTTTAAAAATCATATAAGAAAATCATATTCTTCTTAAAAATTCTAAACTCAAATTTTAACATTATCTCTTATTACAAATCTATGAGACTAGGGGAAAACCCTCAATTGTCGTTCATGATCTAATTGTTGTTTACTCCTTGTTCACCTGACCCCCCAATAACCGTTTACATTTTAGTCATTACATTGTTTTAATTATGCCAATAAAAATTTACAAATTACACCAATATATGTTCACTACTGAATGTGTAGTTGACCAAAAAAATTAAAACACATTGAAAACTATTGAAAACACCTTTTTAACTATTGAAAACATCTCAAATTTTTGTGGTTTTTTATTGGTGTCTAAATGAACAGGTACTGGCGAAGTGGTAAAGATGTAAGGGACGGAGGTTTAAAAACACCCTTTTTGAGCACCTTTTGCTTTATGGGTTCCACAAGGCACATTTTAAATACCTAGAAGCCAAATTTTTCTTTTTAAGGTCCTAACTCGCTTACGAAGAAGCCCAAAAAAAAAAAAAAGAAATCGGACCTATTTTGCACTTTGCACGAATGCGCGAAGTTAGCCCTGACGGCTACTAGGGCTTTTCCCCTACCTAATAGTCAAAACCTCCTAAAAATTCTCTACAACACCTATTGAGAAATTTAAGTTCAACCCCTCCATGGAGCCATAGCCTTATTATTCTATGTGTCAAATAGATTGAGTGGTCATCAAATGCATGAGAACTATTTATTTCATATAAAAAGTTATCTAGAGGTTGTTATTTGTAATGACAAGGTTTGTTATAACCTTAGCCCTTGATAAGCTTAGTTATGCAAAAGGAATTTGAAGGCATGAGAAATATCAAACACCACTTCATATGAATGGAGGACCATTTTAGAATAGGAATTTTGTTCAATACAAGAGTGGTAATTGAATATTTACACATTATAGGTTGCTAGCTAAAGTTTTACAATTCAAAGCCATATGTTTTGTCCATTAAAGTTTGGTTTCCATTAAAGACCTTGTTACTTGTAAGGATTTTATGTTTGGGTAAAATCTCCAACAACAAAATCAAGTTTTTGGATTGTGATTTGCCCACAATGCAAGCCATTCAAGAGCTTATGCTAGATGTGTTGTTGTAAAAACTCGGGGTTGTTTTTCCCAATTGGTGAAATATTGTTGATGGAATTTTCAATCTTCACCAAGAATCAATGTTTGATGATTGTGTAATGGCAAAAACTTGGACAATAGAATACAGTTAAAAAGGTGGTGGGATAAAATAAGTAGATTATCAAAATGAAGATTTCACCAATGTGATGACCAAAACTTATTTGTGATAAACATGTGATACGAAGAGAAATTAAGGATGACTAAATTAACATGAGGTTTAGCAACAAAATATAAAAGGGAACAAACCTATGTTTTAAAAGAGATTAAACCAATTTTATAGAAATTTAAGAGAATAAAATAACCCTCACATAAATACAAGTGAAAAATAACAAATAAATTGCCCTAGATAAAGAGGAGGAACTAGAATAGTTTGCCTAACCATAACTAAAATGAAATTAAATGAAAAACATGTGTACCTCAAGGTTGGAGATAAAAAAAATTGTGACAAATTTGTTTGATATTTAGAATATGATATCAAAACTAAGATGAGAAAATAAGATGACTAAATTCTAAAATTCAGGGGACTATCTATAATCTTGGGTTGAATCTACACCTAGAAAAGTGATCTACATAGATGTAGACCTTAACTTTCTCCACATGTTATGTGTCATAAAATCTTTTATAGGTAGATGCTTTATTGTTGTTCTTGTGTAAGGTAAAAAAAATTCTTACTCTACAACTTTCACCTTGCATTTCTACACTTATTTTGGTGTATATCTCCCAAGTCATATTTAAGCTCCATTCATCTTGTTTTCCACCCTTTCTACCACTCACAAATATGTGAAAACTAGACAAAAAATCCTTAGAAACTTGTCCTTAGTCAACTCTAAAATTTTGAATATTTTAGTCCATTAGGACATGAAAACCTCAAATGCTCATGTTTAGACATGGCAACCATAGATGCTTATGCACCTATTCTAATTTTGTGTTTTAGCTCTTACAATCATTGTAACCGTAAAACCTAATATTATCAATGATTGTCTCAATTAGTATTTCTTATAAACCTAGGTTTAGTCTCATTTGTTGGGTTTAGACTCATTTCTATGCTCATGAGTTTACTCTATTCTCAGTCAAGTTTCTCCAACCATCCTAGGAGAGTCCATCTTTATGCAAGGTAGCGATAAATTTATCTAAAGACATCTTATTTGAGGCTCCCATTATACCAAATCCTTAGATTTTTATTGAATTATTTCCTAGCCTTCATTATTCTCTTCATAGATCCTCCTATCTCTCCCCTTTATTCATTGTTTCCTTCATTTACCTATTATCCTCTTAATTCCCTGGCTTCAAATCTTTCCCAGTACCTCCATTAGATAAATATAGATCTTTTCTTTATTCCTACCCTCTCCCTTTTCCACATTTTATGATTTTCATTACTCATGTCCTTCCATCACACTCACACACCATAATAACATAGAATACCTCATAGGGTTTTTGTTCTATGCACTCACTTTTTTGCATACACCACTATTAACTCCCACACCAAATATCAAATACTCCAAGTTTTCCTATGTTATATTGTTGAGGCCAAAACAAGCTAACTAGGGGAAGTTGACAAAGGTATTCTTTCATGCAATACACCCAAAAATTATCCCTATATTTAATTGGTTAGATATTTATTCTAGGTCATGATGATTATATTTTTCAAGCATGTGGAGCTTTAGGGATTTTTGCAATAATTTATAAAAAAATGAGGTCTTTTAGATACACATGTACCAACATCTAGATAAAAAAAATACCTGTGTAGGAAGCATCACCCAAGATAGGAAGTAGTGTTCACTAATGTAGATTCTTGTAGTGTGGTAAATTGTATACCTTCACAATTTCACACTATGTTTGGGTCCCTTAATTTATGGACTTAATTAAGCTTCTAATTTACCAAATTATGCATTACAAAGCCTTACTTTTTCCCATTTTCAGAAAGAACAATCGACATTAAATAAATACAATCAATAATTAAATCACCATAGAATATGTGTTTCCTAAACTTATAGGCAAGGACCCATTTGCCCATGGGCGAATGGGTCCCCTTTAAGTTCCAAGACTCATTTTTAAATATATTTTTGGCGATCTTTTAATGATTCAATTTCAACTTACAATTGTTGGATTTTGGAATCTAATTTTTGGGAAATTAAATAAGCATCTATAAATACATAGTCATTTGATCATTTGAAATCTAACACTTAAGGAAGCAGCATTCTAAGACACATGATCAAGATATCCTATGATAAAATATCATTATCAAGAGCATATTTATTAGTCATTTGTTGCAGCAATCAAGATCCTAACATCATGTTCAAGTTTATATGTGTTCATGTCATCTTGTGAAGGCTAATATGCATTGTTGATCCTAAGCATCCAAGCATTTCGAGTATCCAAACCAATCAAGAAAAGAAAGATCTAATGCCTTTGTAGAAATGTGTTTGACTTCATCCCTCTGAGGGAAGCCATTGAAGGGTGGTGAGTTGTAGCAAGCATTGTTCATTCATCATTCCTTTCTTCATTATCTTTCTATCAAGGTTTAATTACCCAAACTGCGGTTTGACCAAGGCAAACCCCCATACAAACAAAATATTTTTTCCTCTTCATGTATGTGTAGATTACAGGTGGATGAAGAATTGAAGAGATCTTGAAAGAGTAATTTTGCATTGTTGTACAAGTTATCATCATTGTTGTCAAGCCACAAAAACTAAGTTGTAGAATTTATTTCCAACTTTCTAACAGTGGGACTTGTGTCAAATAAAAGACAAGATCCAGCATCAAAGGCCTATCAAAAGTTAATTTGGAAGCCCTAACAAGGACCCATTCACCCAGGGGTGAATCGGTCCCTTAGCAAACCTCAAAAATAGCTTTTGGTGATAGGTACATGCCATTAGACCCTTCTCAAATCTACCTGCAAATTGTCATCTTTGTTTGTGTACATTTTGAAATCTATATTTTAGGTATTAGGTCTTGTTGTTCATTTAGTTTGAGCATTTCAAATCATTTTAGTTTAATTTTGTAGCTATCCTATTATCCTAAGGACTAATATCTAGGTCTGATTGGCTAACCATTGAGGTTGAAAGTCTATATTTACACCTTGTGATCTCTTTCGTAATGAAATTCCCAGGAAAAGACACTTATTGAGATTCCTAAGTATTTTATCCATAATATAAAACCTTGGGGATCCCTTTCCCCACATTTCATTTTGGTGAACCTAACATTCTTACATCATACTTTTTTTCTGATTTGGAGGTCCTTGAAACCCTAGATCTAGATTTTACATTATCTTGTTTTGCATTTCATTTAGGGTTAAATATTGCATATTTGCATCATTCAAAATCAAAAAAATCAAAAAATATTGCATACATTTTGCATAATAGCTTACATTATGATGTGTTTCATTCATTTAGGCTAGAACTTCATTCAAAATTTGTTATTTTGTTCATACATTGTCATACAAATTGCTTTTACATTTAATTAGAAAATATAGAAAAATTGTTAGTGAAGAATTTGTTTGCAGTTGGGAACGGTGAGCTTAAATATTAGATCAAACACTCAGATTTCAATTTTTCAAAACCTTGTGCAAAAACTCATTCGCCCTTGGCGAACCTATCCTTGTACAGGTGATTTTGCAAAATTTTGCACACATATCTATCTCTGTCTACTTCATTTTCCTGTACTTGTAGATCTTAGTTTCAATTTCAAAAATTGCATATTTTTTTAGATGTTTGCATTTAGTTCAATTGGTAACAGAACTTGTGCATTATGTAAGATCAAAATTGGCATTCAAAAATAACCATTTTCAGGTTTTTACATCTTATAATCAGTTAATTATCATATTTCATATCTGAATATTGCAATAACTTCAATACTTGCATTTTTCTTTCTAATTTTGGGTATTTACTTTCTTTATTTAGTTCTTTTTGTCCATTTTGGGTGCACTTTTGGCTTGGTGAAACTTGTACGAGTATCACAACATGGTGTCCTACTACCAATACTTAAGTGAGATGTAGTTCAAGACTCATGGCATCTCGTGCTAGTACATTTGTCGTGGATCTTGAGTTTTCTAACTCTTTTACTCATAGTGTTGGCACTGGTCAACCCATTTTGGACCACATCCCTGATGTCATATGTCTTATGACCATCATCAATCACTTACACTGATGTTGAAACCTTGGTTGCTAATGTCCCTCAACAAAAGCTAAAACAAATGGATAAATCCTTAGAAAAATTTTGATACTATGTGAGTACAAAATATATTTTTGCCACTGCAGTTCCTATCATAGATAACATGAGGATAATGCTTGATAATGATCAAGGATTAGATATTGTGCATAGCCTACCTCACATTATTAATAATCATATTCTTATAATGGCTAGTTGTGCTCAAACTTTGGGATGCACTCAAAGTCAAGGAGGAAATCAAATTTCCCCCTACAACCATAACCTCTATTCCTACATATGCCCATCCAACTATTACTACAACAATGCAACCAACTAGCAATATCACTCCAACTTTAGGTATTTCCACTGGGAATCCTTTCAGCTTTGTGAATTCTTGAACATCATATCTCCAAACGCCCCGCCTCTCACAAAATTTCAATTTATTTGTCCACCCAACACATATACACCTCCCAATATTCACCTCCATCTCAAAATACAACCAATGATTTTTTCATAAACCAACTCTTGCAAAATGTCACATCCCTTCAACAAAAAATAACAACATTGATCCAAAACCAAAATGAACAACCTTCACAATATGTCAAAGCAAACCCATTGTCATTGGAGATATTGAGAACAAAAATGCCACAAGGCATAAAGATACCTAGATTTGAGAAATACAATTGTAAAGGAGATCCTAGCAACCATGTATCAACATATACAGCCTTATGTAGTGACTTCATGTTTTAAGATAAGCTCTCGATTAAGCTTTTTCCCAGGTCCTTAAAAGATACAGCCTTGGAATGATTTTGTTCCTTACCAAATAACTCAATCCACTCATTCAATGATTTTTTTGATGCCTTTCTCAACCATTTCCAAGTGTACATTGGTCCTAAGATGGCCCTACCTAATTTTATGCAATGTAAACAAAATGCAAATGAAAAGACCTTATTGATTTTATAACATGTTATCAACTGCTTTACTCACAAATCAACATTAAACTTCTTGATGGTGATCTTAAAAGAATGTTCATTGATAGCTTACAAATAAATATCCAAGACAAGCTTGGGATGATGAAATTTCCCTTCTTTACACACTTATGCATGACTCTCCATGATTATTAGAAAAAAAACTTCACCTCATCCTAAAAAAATTGAAATTGTGCCTCATAACAATTTCCAACCATTCAAGAAACAAAACAAGGGCTTTATACAAATAAATCAACCTCAAACAAACCACCATGTTGAACCTCAAGTGGCTGCCATGAAAACAATAACTCCATACCAATTTCAGGATAAGAATAGGAAATTCACCCCATTACCTGATACCCTCCATTCAATTATGTTGCAACTCTTGAGCAAGAACCTAATCACCTTACCTCTTGTTAGACCTCTTGATACTACTAATCCTTTACCTCTGAACCATAATCCAAATGTCTTTTGTCAATAGCATCGACAAAGTGGGCATGATACAAAATGATGCATGTGTCATAAACATATAGTGCAAGATCTCATTGATTCCAACCAAATTCAGTTGGGCAGTGTCAATGATCAAGGAAATAAGTCGGTTGCCCCACTCAACCAAAATTTGCAAATATTTACCAATCCAATGCCAAACCATTTCATCTCATTTGTAAAGCTAGTGACAACAAGAATGACGCGATGAATGTTTCAACAAGATACAAGATATAACTAATGATGATAAGAGTTATAATGTGGATGATCTACATGCCATGATTGGATTCATTGGCGTTCAACCTTGTAAGGGCCAAACCAACTTGTATCTTGACATTGCTTTCTCAAATAGTGATATAATTAAACATGCACTTGATGGTCCTCTTTACACAGTCAAAAGTGATTGGATTAAACTGTGGTCTTAAATTACTCTTGAAATAGGTTTGATTTGATCTTTAGAAATGGCTTCCTTAGTTCATCCTAAAAGTGTCAATCCGAGAACGTAGGATTTTGAACCGTGTTGTGGCAATATGTTGAAGGGCTGTAATTAATAAACCAAGGGTTGATGGATGCAAACTAGGATTGAAAACTAGAATTGAAAACACATTCTTTTATCTGAAATTCAAAAGCACACTTTGAAAATAAATGAAATCCCTTCTTAAATGGTTATTTACCTATTTTAACCAATGTATCTATTTATGATCTAACACAAACTCAGTGTATTATAACATACAAATATTAACAACAACCATCTCAAAACTCAGTTGCCAAGGATGTATTAAATATGTGTAAGCAACATGAAGTTCAATTGCGACAAGAATTTTAATTGCGACAAGAAGTTTAATTATGACATGAGGTTAGAGCATGACAGGAAGATGAAGTGCGACAGGAGATTGAAACACAACAGTGAAGAGATGCGAAGAGAATGGAATGCGATGGGAAGTTCTACAAGATGAAGCACAACATAATATGGAATGAAGGATACGATAGTTTTCTTGCAAATGAAAAACACTCCTTACTCCTCAAACCACAATTATATTCCACAAAAAATTCATTGCAATTTGAATTAATCACACAAGTTGCAATATTAATGATCCTTAACTTTGAACAAAGATTAAACTAAGTCACAATACTTCTAAAAACATACATTCGACAAACCTGAAATTGCATGACACACAAAAGATCTAAGCTAATAAACCACAAAATAATCTCACCAAGCTTTCTGAGAGGGGGCCCTTCCTCTAGTCCATAGGGTGAGCGGATAAAATGAATTACTCTAACTCAATCCGCACACAACTTCAACAACTACTCGTAGATAAGAGATAGAATTGGTCTGCTTTAGTCTGTATATTATCTATCATTGATTATCACTAGATCATACATATATACTTATCAGTTTGGCGAGTATCAAAACAAATCAAAATGATAGAGTAGTAGTTTGTTATGGCCACTAGCCAACAAACATATTAAACATAGTCTTTGGTTTGGTCGCAGGCCACAAAACCATAATAGTTTCGAAACAGCAAGTTTGAAATAAGTAATAAGAACAAAAATAGATGAACTTCTTTCACATGCATCCTTTGTTTCCCATCTTATGTCGTTTTGGACTTGTCACTTACAAGATCTGTTTCCTTCTCCATATTTAGTCCTTGCAGCAAAACCATCCGAAATTTATTATTTCCTCAATAATTTCAACATTTCAAAAGTATTCTCTTCTTTTTGAAAACATATCAAATATTCTTTATTTCCCTAAGAATTAATGGGAAGAAGAACTTAGGAGAAGGTCAAAATGGGAATAAAGTTAAAGGGAAAGGATATGGAAATTAAACACATTTGACACCCATCATTTCCCTCCAGCTTAAGGATTTTGCATGTCCTAATGCAACCAAGAGAATGAACTTGCACCAGTTTTACCTGACTTGGCCTAGCCGTTTCCTCTTTAACTTTATCCGTTTGTTGACTACCTGTTGCATTCAATAGTTGGGTCTTCAATTGTTGATTCTCTTTGTAGATTTGCAATAATTTGGCAGAGTTGCTCAAATGGAATAACTGGCTAGGAGCAATCTACCTTTGAAGTTTCATCCAGGGCAACAACAAGAGCCTTTAGTGCCTCTAGTTTAGTAGCAATCTCCTGAGATGGAAGAGAGTCTCCTTTCATACTTTTGGCTTCTTTGACATTTTTGTTCTGACCAATATATGTATCATCATAAGTACAAACCTCTTCCCTCATAGTATTTTCAACATTCTCCAAAGTTTCCTCATTATGTTGCATTCCCGTTTCAAGGAGAATGTCCTCACCTATGGTATAATCCATTTCTATACTGGCCTTTAGGGCTTCATTTCTCCATATATCCTCAAAGTTTTCTTCAGGATTCTCCTCACCCCCACTTTTTTGGTCTATGCCTTGTGGCTTCGAACTAGAAAACACATCACCGAGATGTTTACTTGTCAATGCAGGGTCCTTTGTCTCTTCAGAAGGGAAAGCATCTATTTGAGGTTTCTCGGCTTGATGTATCTTTTTATGTCTATTCTGACGTTTAAGTTACCTAACTGCTTTTCCAATTTTCTTACCAGAGGATTCTATAATCTCCACATCAGTGAGGGAATGAGTTGCCTCTACTAACTTATCCAACCTACTAGAAGTTCTTCTTGAGCTCTGTCTAACGATAATTGGGGTTTCCATGGCAAATGAGATTGAGGCAGTCTTAGGACTAGGGCTAGGTTTCTTTGGGGTTTTTTCAACAGGAGTTCCCTTTGATTTATTTCCTTTAGAAGATAGGGTTTCTTCTGTAATAGATCTTTTTAGTTTTTTTCTTTTTGAAGATTCCTCAGCTAGGGTTTCTTGTGCAGTAGGGCTTCTAGTGTGTTCATGACTCACAAAAGCATCCCATTCTAGTGGAGGTTGTATAGAATAGAGGCCATGCATGACTATGAGCTTGATTAACCCATGATGGGCAAGGGAATTCACATGACCTTTTTGAAACTGCCTACAAAAATGCTTAAGTGAACAATGCAAGTAATATGAAAGATTAACAAGCTAGGCATGTCTCAAATGTGACATGAGATAAATATGATGTGCATGAATACAATCATATCTACCTTCACAAGTAATATATTGCATTAAAAAAAAATTCTACCTCGCCCCATGGAGATGGAAAATATTTTCGTCGGTGCCCTTGGCCTTGCACATACTCAGAGGATTCTCCTCATTGCAGGAACTACTTTCGTTGGAGCTTAAGATCGGTGACCCTTGTGCTGGAATTGGGGAAGAAAAAATCTCTCATCTGTGGAAGACAAGTGACCAAAGCAACCGTCTGAACTGTGACCTCAAACTGCAAACCCCTTAAAGTGGCACTCTTTTTTATGAAACCCTACTGTGAATTCGACGATGACCTCCTCATCAAAACCACATAGTTTCTCAAAATATGTCATCCACCCAGCCTGTTTAAAAATATTATAAGATTCTTACTGGCAAGGAGTTTCTTCATAGATAAGGGTTCATCCTAGTGTGTTCGCCTCCCATGGTGTTGAGAATGTGGCAGGAGCTTCGACACAGGCTATAGTGGCAAGTAAAATAGCAGGGAACAATTAATTTAGGGTTTATTAATGGTAGGTTATAGGTACAGCAGGTAAAGGATTACGATAACCGAGTGAGGTGGCAAGTGACACAAAATTATTAGCAGGTAAGGTTTAGCCAACCCATGTAATAATGAATAGTTAATTCATACCCCCCCAACTTAATGGTGAACCATCCCAGTCACGCCAATAATTATAAGAAAAATAAAAAAATATTAAATAAGTTTTAAAAGAGAGAGAGAGAATACTCCCTGATACCAATAATCGTGAGGTGAATGGTCAGTGATAGGACGGTTGGAGGAACGATGGCAGGCGATCCAAGTTGGCAATGACATCATAGAGAAGTACGAAAAGATTCACACCATGAAAAATGATAATGGAGCAGTACAAAAGAAGAGAGGCTGAGCGGAAGTGTAGCAGATGTGACGAAAAAAATGTCTATGGTAGCATTAATGCGACAATGATGGCATGCGATGACAAGACCGTGGGACCCACAAAATGGAACCAACCCATGGGAGCACACAGAGGTCGATCGACAAGAGCCCAAAAAAGTGGCAGGAAGAACAAGTCCTATTGCCAAACCAAAGCAGTGTTAAGGCCTAGGAGAAGAGACAACGACAAGAAGAAAATAAGTTACTTCTGCCCAGAAGGCGCCATAAACTATAAAAATCTCCTGTTGCACCATAGAATAGGTAGCGATGGGAGATATCACTGACTAATTGCCAAATGTACGTTGGGAGGGCTATTTTTTTTTTTTAATATACAACAGTAGACTGTCGGTAACCTAGTTTTCATCCCATTGCTACCTAGAAGTGTTGGGAATCCAATTTTCACCTCTAAGTTATTGTAGCAGTTAGCGTTCACCAGAAACTAGTTTTCAAACGCCAACTGGCCAACAACGCCCAAAGGTTTTCACTGTTGATCTTTTATTGTCCCTTTTTTTTTAATTTTATTGATTAATTTTGAAGGAGACCAAAAGGAACAACAGTGAGTTCCTGCGCCACCTCCAAAAAGAAAGCTTCTTTGGAAAGAGGCTTCTTGTACAATTTGAGGCAGTGACCATTGACAAGGAGAGTCCTTTTGGAGTCCACTGTACAAAGGCAAACAGTACAATTAGCATATTTTGTCTGGATCTCATAGGGTCCCAACCACTGCATGTGAAACTTTCCTTTGAAATCTTGGTTCAACGAGAGTCATATAAGATTGCCCAATCTCCAGGTTGGAATGATCATTGTCAGATGTGATGGTCATGCCATAGAGCATGTTGTTTCTGAACAACCTCGGTGTGAAAGAGTGCTTCCTGACGTAATTCATCTAAGGAATGCAGTTGATCAATGCATGTATTTTGTGCATAAGAAAGGCTCATACCCAATTGTAGTGTTGTGCGAAGAGTTTTTATCTCAAACTCAATGGGAAGAATTTCCTTCTTACCATAGACAAGCTCATAAGGAGTCGAACCAGTGGTGGTCTTCCATTTTGTTTGATAGGCCCACACAGCTTTAGGAAGTCATGTAGCCCAATCATGCTTATGAAGAGCAACTGTCTTAGTAAGAATATTCTCAATCTCTCTATTGGTGACTTCTACCTGCCCATTGGCTTGAGGGTGATAAGGTGTACATTTGTGATGGAAAATTTCATACTCATGAACCAAGGTAGAAATAAGCTTAGACGTGAATTGTGGTCCTTGATCCATGGTTATCTCTTGCAGTACTCCAAACCTTGTGAAAATATCAAAGTACAAGAAATCTGCTACTTTTGTATCTCTAGCATGCTTCAGAGCTACCACTTTGACCCACTTGGTTACATAATCAGTACATACAAGGATGTATTCCTTATTTCTTAATGGCGGGTTGATTGGGCCAACAAAATCAAGGCCCCACTTCTCAAATGGTTCTATGGACAATTGCAGGTGTAAGGGCATCTCGTCAGAGCATGTGGGTTGGCCCATACGCTGACACTTGTCACCATGATGAACATAGCATTTACAATCCTTGTGGATTGTAGGCCAATAATAGCCTGCAGTGAGAATATTTTGGGCAGTCCTCTGAGCAGTAAAGTGTCCTCCACATGGTTTTGTGTAGCATGCACGAAGTATATCTAAGACATCATCTTTAGGTACACAACGTCGCATGACATTGTCAATGTCGGTGCAAAAGAGCAATCCGTTGATCCATGTATAATGTCCACTAAGTCCAACTAGCTTTTTTCATTCCCTTGGAAAGAAATGTGGTGGGAACTTGCATGTAAACAGATAGTTTGCAATATCGGTGAACCATGGGCTCTTTGTTGATATAGCAAAGAGGTGCTCATTTGGAAATGCATCGTCGACTGGAGTAGGTTCATTGTTTGTTTGTTGTAATCTGGACAAAAAGTTTGCAACCACATTTTCTTGACCAGGCTTATCAAGTATAGTTATATCAAATTCTTGGAGTAAGAGCAACCATCTAATAACTCTACCTGTTACCATAGGTTTATTCATTAAAAACTGAATTATTGAATGATTTGTGTGGAAAAATACTTTATATCCAGTAATATAATTTGATGAAACTTATTAATTGCATACACAACAGCTAAAAAATCTTTCAGTTACTGTGTAATTTACCTCGACTCCTGTGAAGTTCTTGTTGATGTAGTAGATGGAATAGAAGAGATTATCCTCTTTTTGTCCAAGCACAACTCCCATCGAACAATCTAAGGCATCAGTGTGAATATGAAATGGTAGTTCCCAATTTGGACCTCTAAGGACTGGTGTGGTTACAAGTTTTATCTTGATGGCCTCGAAGGCTTCTTGACACTTAGGTGTCCAAGATAATGCAATGTCTTTAGCTAATAAGGAAAACAAGGGAGAGGCAATCTTGCTGAAATTCTGGATAAATCTTCGGTAATATCTTGCATGACCAAGGAAACTACAAACATCTTTTTGGCTAGAAGGTGTAGGAAAGTCTCGAATAATTTGGATCTTTTTAGGATCCACTTAGATACCTTTAGAGGAGATGTAATGGCCAAGCACTACCCCTTTAGTCATAAGCATATGACACTTTTCATGACTCAATGACAAATTGGTATTTATACAACACCTAAGTACCTTTTCTAAGTTTGTTTTAGCCTCTTTATAAGTATTACCTTGGATAGTAAAATCGTCTATATACACCCCAACACAATCATTGACGAAATCGGAAAAAATTCTCAAAACTGGTCTTTGAAAAGTGGCAGGGGCATTACATAAACCAACTGGCAAGACACTATAGGCAAAGGTGCCCCAAGGGCAAGTGAAAGTGGTCTTGTCCTGATCTTTGGGTGCTATGCGAATCTAGTTGTAATCGCTAAACCCATCTAGAAAAGAGAAAAACTTCTTCCCTGCAAGAATTTCCAACACTTGATCAATAAATGGTAATGGAAAATGATCTTTCTTAGTAGATTTATTTAATGCTCTATAATCAACACAAATTCTCCACTTACTATTTTTCTTAGGAACCACAACTAAAGGAGAAACCCACTGACTATCTGAAATAGGATATATAAACTCAACATTTAACAGTGTTTGTAATTCCTCCTTAACTATTTCATGCAAGGCAGGGTTGGGCCGACGTTGTGGTTGCCTAATTGGACGACTACCTTCTTCAATGTAAATACGGTGGGTGCAGGTGTTAGGATGAATTCCACGCATGTCTTGGTATTCCCAAGCGAATGCATCTTTGTTTGTTCTAAGCATGGTGATAAGATCTTGGATTTGTTCAGGGGTTAACTATAGATTAATGTTAAGTGTGTGATTAGGCAAAATTTCTGTAGCTTTTGATTGTGTAGGTGAGTCAATGGCTAAAACTTGGGAGGTGGATGGCATATCATTCAAATTTGTAGAAGATAAGAATGAACCATACAAGCAATTATGGGGCAACAACTGATGCAATGTGATAAAGTGCTTAACAGAATGTGAACTACCCACCAATGGAAAGTTCCCAAAAGGACATTGAGTAGTTATACCTAAATGGAGGACCATGCTTTCAAAAATTTCATTAAACATATACCTATTATAAAGAAAGTTGACAAGAACATTATCCTTAGTAGGCTCCTCCATATCTAAGGCCTTATCAATTGTCAAAATTGGAAATGACTCATCTAATTCACTATCAATCCAAACTGGGTCCTTTGTTTCCAACAAAGGTTGTGCTAGCGAGTATAGAGTCAGTTGTTTCTTGTGCTCTCCATTGGAAATGACCATGTTTCCTGATTGAAAATTGATAAATGCATCTGCGGCTACCAACCAAGGTCATCCCAAAATCAAAGGGTATCCCCCTAGCTTAATTTTTGGCTGCAAAATCACAAAGTCAGTTGGGTATTCCCATGAATCAATAGAAAGGATTACGTCTTCAATCACACCTTCGAGCTTGACCAAAGATCAATTTTCCATTTGAAGAACTATGGGAGTAGGCCTAAGTCCTAATGACAATCTTTCCTTTGTCTCATTTGTCATAACATTAATTACAACACCCAAATCCACAAGGGTATTAGGAATACTTACTTTACCAATAGATACCTCAATAACAGGACTCCCTGGATCAGAGTACTTTGGAATGGTGATGTTCCCGAGCATAAGATCTGCCAACTGTCCTATGACTTGGACGGTCTTCAGGTCTTGCTTCGTCTTCTGCTTTCAAGTACATAGATAGTGAATTATTTTTGTATAAACGAGAATGTCCTTGATGACCTGCAACAAAGGAATTTTGATGTTAACATTGCACAATTCATTAACAAAATAAAATTTAGGTTGAGAATCCTCCCTTTGTATTGATTCAGATTGAAATCGTTCAGGAAAGGGAAGTTCTTTGAATGGTTATGTTTCTGACTCCTCATTGATTTCTATAATGGTGGGCCCTTGAAGGACCTTCCCCGACCTTAGCTGAACTCCATCTAGTTCTAATGCATTTATGGGATAGGTGGGGTAACTTGTTGCCTCATTATTATACATAGGTTGGGTTGCCTTATTGTTGGGGTTTGGATTTGGATGAGTTGGCATTGATGTAGGTCTTTGTGGTTGTGTTGGATGGTTTTTTGGATTGACGGGCTGAGCGACCAATGATGGCAAGGCCAGAAGAATTTTTTGTGACTGTTGATATGGGTTGATCATAGGAGGAGGTGGAATTTGTGGTTGTGACAGAAATGGTTGTTGTTGGTATGGTGACGATTATGGCGATTGTGACCTCCATGCCTATTGCCACAGTTGTGAAGTATACTGATATTGTGGCATCAATTGAGGGTATGGGGGTTGTTGCCAACCCCCATACCATCCTAGTTGATAGGAATTGGGTTGGCTAGGTCTAGGGGCAAGATAATCATTCATCATGCTAGGGTGCATTCCTCGGGGCGAAAAAGGTCGCCTAGGGGCCATGTAATAGACGGGTTCCTCAGAACATTCCATTTCAGTAACACCTATAGGAAGAGGCCTCAAGATAGAACTTCTAATGAATTCTTCTAAGAATGAGATGTTTGTCCTATTATAAGGGCAATCTTCACTGCCATGCTTCTTCCTACATATAGGACAAAATAATGCTAAAGCCTTTTTTTCCTCCTCTTGCTTTCTATGGATGTACAATGTATCTATTTGTTTACCCATGTGACTCAATAAATCAGTTTTAAGGTCTTCAAGTAAATTACCTATCTCGTGCTTGGTGATACCTATTGAAGTTCCCACATAATGTAGTTTACCTAGATAGTTCCTCCCTGAGGATTGAGACCTGGAATAGTTCTTGCAAATATCACAGATATCGTCAAAGTCCATCTTAGAAATATTCCCTTTACCTATTAAATTCAATGCTTCCATGACATCATCTCTTATGCCTCTAAGAAACAACATTTTAATGGTATCATCATTCAACCCTTGTTGATGAGATTGTTGAAGACTAAACATAAAGTGTTCAAGATAATCTTCCACAGACTTGTCTTCTTTTTGTGACATACGGAAGAGCTTGTTCCAATTATCCTTGGTTTTAAAATATTCCTGGTACTTGTCCAAGAAAAAATCCCTCATGACATTCTATGTCCTGATGTTCCTGAGGTTCATAAACCAATGCAAGACTACATCCTTCAATGTGGCTAGGAATAGTTTGAGCTTCTGTGCATCATTCTAATAATCATAACTATTGCACAACACATCAAATTCAAACAAAAACATTTCAGGATCCTCAATAGAAAGGCCATGAAAAATAGGTAAAGTTGAATGAGGAATATTTTTCATAGGGGCATCTCACATGGGATATGTGATAGGAAACTCAAAAGTAACCAGATTATTACTGGCCAACGCCCTATTACCGTTGTTGTTGTTGTTATTATTAAGATCCATGATGTCTAATGCCCAAGAAGCAAAATAGGTTCTAAATGGCTCATGGATTTCTTTTGAGAATGGACCAATTTTAGCCTCGTAAGACTTGGAAAAAAAATTCAACCTTTTTGCATAATATCTCAGAAGAGCTTGGATGAGTATTTGCGGGTGTTTGAACAATAGTGGTCTCAATAGCACACTTCTCAAGATCAGGTTTGGGTAATTCTAATGATTGCAACTTAGTTTTTAATTTCTCCTGAGTTGAGCTACTTCCTTCAATGGGTGACTTTGAATTATCTTGTGACTCTTTGGGTTGTGGACTCTTAATGGACGATGTTGATTTTTTGGGTTTTTCGGGTTGTGAACTACTTCCCTTTTCTTTTCTAATGACTCTTACTCTACTATCCCTACTATGATTCATTCACCTAAATGACTTATGGAAAATAAAACTAAGGGTAGTTATCCAAATGAGGTTGACTATCACGTGGACTTTCTCCTTAGCGCAATGCTCCTAACTCAGTTTACTGGAAATGCAGGCCTTTAACACCGTTCCCTGACAACAATGCCAAAATGATTGGATTAAACTGTGGTCTTAAATTACTCTTGAAATAGGTTTGATTTGATCTTTAGAAATGGCTTCCTCATTTCATCCTTAAAGTGTCAATTCAGAAACGTAGGCTTTCGAACCATGTTGTGGCAATATGTCGAAGGGATGCAATTAATAAACCAAGGGTTGATGGATGCAAACTAGGATTAAAAACTAGAATTGAAAACACATTATTTAATCTAAAATTCAAAAGCACACTTTGAAAATAAATGAAATCCCTTCTTAAATGGTTGCTTACCTATTTTAACCAATGTATCTATTTATGATCTAACACAAACTCAATGTATTATGACATACAAATATTAACAACAACCGTCTCAAAAATCAGTTGCCAAGGATGTATTAAATACGTGCAGGCGATAGGAAGTTCAATTGTGACAGGAAGTTTAATTGTGATAGAAGGTTAGAACGTGGCAGGAAGATGAAGTGCAATAGGAGGTTGAAACACAATAGTAAAGAGATGCGAAGAGAATGGAATGCAATGGGAAGTTCTACAGGATGAAGCATAGCATAATCTAGAATAAAGGATACAATAGTTTTCCTACAACTGAAATACACTCCTTACTCCTCAAACCACAATTATATTCCATAGAAAATTCATTGCAATTCAAATTAATCACACAGGCTGCAATATTAATGATCCTTAACTTTGAACAGAGATTAAACTAAGTCACAATACTTCTGAAAACATACATTCGACAGAAATTGCATGACACACGAAATATCTAAGCTAATAAACCACAAAATAATCTCACCAAGCTTTCCAAGAGGGAGCTCTTCTTTTGGTCCATAGGGTGAGCAGATAAAACGAATTACTCTAACTCAATCCACATGCAACTTCATCAACTACTCATAAACAAGAGATAGAATTGGTCTGCTTAAGTCTATATATTATCTATCATTGATTATCTCTAGATCATACATATATACTTATTAGTTTGGCGAGTATCAAAACAAATCAAAATGATAGAGTAGTAGTTTGTTATGGCCGCTGGCCAATAAACATATTAAACATAGTCTTTGGTTTGGCCGCAGGCCAGAAAACCTATAATAGTTTTGAAACAACAAGTTTGAAATAAGTAATAAGAACAAAAATGGATGAAATTATTTCACACGCATCCTTCATTTCCCATCTTATGTCGTTCTGGATTTGTTTCTTACAAGATATGTTTCCTTCTCCATATTTAGTTCCTGTAGCAAAACCATCAGAAATTTATTATTTCCTCAACAATTTCAGCATTTCGAAAGTATTCTCTTCTTTTTGAAAACATATCAAAAATTCTTTATTTCCCTACCAATTAATGGCAAGGACTTAGGAGAAGGTCAAAATGGGAAAAAAGTTAAAGGGAAAGGATATAGAAATTAAACACATTCGACACCCATCAAAAAGAATGTGTCACCATCTTCTTCTTGGACTAGACTCATAATCAAATTTCTTCTTTTTCTTCTTCTTTTCTTCTTTGTTGTCCTTACAAACATGTCTAGGCTTATCGCAGTTCCAACAAATAACTTTGGACAGTTTTCTAGGAGACTTAGATCTCCCCTTGGACTTGGATTTGTCACATTTCTCATTCTTCTTGCCTCTTCCAAAGGTCTTCCATGAACATTCGTGACTCCTTTGGCAAATAATGGATACCTTCCTCCTCATCTCTTCAAAAAGAAAAGAACCCACCACATCTTCAATATTCACTATAACAAAAGTATTCACAATAGCAATAACAAGAGAATCACACGAATTGGGCAAAGAACAAAGCAAGATCTGAAATTTCTCTTCCTCACCCATTTTGACACCAACTGATGCCAACTAAGCCACTAACATATTGAATGCTTCTAGGTGGTTTGTAATTCATCCACCCTCATCCATTCTCAAGGAATACAATTTCTTCCTCAAGAAAATATTCTTCACTAAAGATTTGGCTTGATACATCTCACCAAGCTTCTTACATAGTTTTTGTGTAGAAGTCTCTTCATGGACATTGATTAAAATAGAGCCTTCCAAGCATAATCTAATTAAACCCTTGGCTTTACAGTCTATAACATCATACTGAGCACCCTGAGTAGGGTCTGCAAGCCTTGAAACATTCTCATCAATAACATCCCCCACAGATATCGATCTATCAACAGATCCTCCACCTTTAGCTTCCACATTTTAAAATTATTTCCAAAACATTTATCCACCTCTATTCTCCATGATGAACTTGCCATATGAAAATTATTGCAACAAGATTGCAAAGTGTCTTTTGCGCAAGCTCCCACTCAAAACTAGATTAGTTCAAAAACCCAACAACCCACAACTAAAACCAAAGGTGATCAGAGATCGATACCACTTGTAAGGAAGCTTAGTAGAACAACTTCCTACACTAACCTTGAGAGGGAGAATAATGCAAAATTTTATAGATCTTTAACAGTTATAGAAACTTAAATAGAAATAAACACAAATATAATGCATACCACAACACAGTGATTTACGTGGGGAAAACCCTTTTGGGAGAAAAACCCCACACTCCAAAAGTTTCCCAATATATTATTCAGAAATCACAAAGATTACAATATACTTGCATAGCAAGCTTCTCACAGGAGTATCACCACTCAAAGATCTAGAGGTAACAAAGCTGCTATGAGACTCTCAGAATACATCGTAAAAACAAAGTCATAATGCAATGCCCTCATAAAATAGGGTTGCCTTCTAGAGAAATTCAAGCTAATAAAATATCAACCGTTGGATATGAGACATAATGATGAAAAGTCCAAATTTACAATAATAAAATAAAAATAAAATTTTCCTTTCGGAGGTGCTACCCCTGAACCCCTATTAGGGAATGATGTCCCTAGACCCCAACTAGGGGTATGATTCCCCTAGACCCCTCATGGGGAGGATCCCCCAATGCCCCCCCACTCTGGTCATCGTCGGTTGAACAGTACCTTGTGTATCAACAATACCTTATGTAATTGCAAGGTTGAGACACATCTTCTCAACATAGCAATTGATGGTGATCAAGAGGGCATGCCCTAGGCTAGGTAGAGGCCAAAACAATAATAATTGATTGAAATTGATAAATGATTAATGATAATGTTACCTTGATGTGAAAACCATTTACAAAGAGATTCCACGTGCATAAGTTTATTGATGGATTCCTTGATTTCTTGATAGACCTACAAAAGGTTAGCTCATAAAACATAATAGATTGTTGAAATTAGCTTGTAAAAGATAACTCAACACATCTTCATAATTTGGCATAATTTTTCATAATAGTTCCTTGCATATAATTTGCTTCATTCCCCTTGATTCTTGCAAAATTGAACTTGATTGATGAAAATGTTGTAATAATCCTGCTAATTATGCCCTCGATTGATTTTAGGATCTTCAATTTACTCAATTAAAGTGCTAGGATCAAAATGGTGAAAAATGCCTTGTATTTATATGCAATTATTCTAATTTACCAAAAATCAAATATCGATGGTTGACAAATGAAATTAGAAATTCAAATAATAAATTACTGACATGTTGACATATTCAAATTTGGAGCCAAAAATGTTGGTCTAGGGCGTCATGCACCCTAGACTAGATCCTTTCTTTTTTGGAATCAAAAGTGTCAGGGGAAAAAATATTAAATGCATAATTTGATATCCCATGTTTGGTTTTCTAAGAATATTTATAAAATTGGCAATTAATGCATAATTAGGTCCAAGTGCAAAGGGGAAGCTAAACTTAATGTGAAATTGTCAAGGGTGACAATTTTTTACACTATAATTAAATACTCTAAAATATTCCTTCCTTCATATTTATAGACAAACTATAATAAATCAACCCTTATTAGTTTTTTTCATTGCACATAGTGGGGATTTCACTCCAATAAATTAATAACCTCCCAAATAATAGGATTGTGCTTAGATACCAAATTTTGGGGATTTTGACCCCAATTATAGATGAATGATAGACTAGGATGATAAAAACGTAAGATTATTGTATCCATATGATTGTCAACAATACTTATAAAACCTATTTAACAACTTATATAAAAGTAAATGGAACAATATATAGATGACCCAAGTTGCAAAATATTTACATGAGAAACCCTTTTAATAGAAAATGCACCACCAAAATATATCCATAGTTATTTTATTCAAAATTAAATAAAATTCAATATAATAAGCTATTTGGAACCTTTTATAGAGTCTCAATCTATAGCATACCCTTCTTTTGCAAGTTCTCTAATTAAAATGTACTAGTAATGTGTGTGATATTTTTAATGTACAACTAAGTGAATAAAAAATGTAATTTTGGTGCATCCACTAACTAATACATATAGGTGTATTCATAAAAGATTAATTGTCTAACTATCCAACTAACCCATGAAATACTAAGAATCATGCAATGGTAATCGAACCATAGATGTCGTCAACTTACCAAGACTCAAGACTACCTTGGGTAGCACAAATGTCTACAAGATAAAATTTTGAGTTGGCTTGGATCACAAGTGTGTAGAAAAACATACAAATTAGGGGCCAATGGTTTTAGGTTATCAAGTATTTCTAAGTACAAGAAAGAGTATATACTTCAATCCTTGGTGTTTCCCTCCCATCCCTAACTAGATTAAGAAAAATACACACAACAAAGAAAATGAAATTAGAGATTGAAAGAAGTGATGTCATAGTACTAATTGACAAAGAGTTGTAAGTTCTTTTTTATATTTATTTATGCAATTTATTTGGCCTCTCATCATTCAACTCACATGGGATGAGATCATTAAGAGGGGAAGTTGTTTTGTAGCCTTGAGGAATGGGCATGTTCCCATATTTTTTATTTAAATAATAGTTTCATTCCAGTTGCTAAGAAATAAGTTGTAGTTTGCAACAATAGTTTTTTGGCTCTTAGATTTTTTCAATAAAGCATAGTTAAAATGGTTAGAACTTGTGGCACAATGATCAGTGGTTTTTCAATCATAGGGATTTTGTAGCTTGTCAAAGGTTATTGTAGTGTTCCATTTTAGGTTTCAAAATGTGTACATGAAAAGTCTGCATTTGTTTGGGTTCAAAATTCTAGTGCTTGGTTATAGATATTTTTCAAATCTAGGAGTCATGTTAGTGCTCATGCAAATGAATTTCATTGTTTTATTCAATGTATTGAGCTTTACACTCAAATTACTAATTCAATATTCTCTATTTTTAGATATCTTAAATCAGTTTTCAATGGAATAGAGGCGCTTATTCTAGATTCAATATGTGCAAGAACACTTCCTCATAAGTCATTAGAATTATATTGCATTATTTTTCACACTCCATTTTTTAGAAGCTAATGAATTATGCCAACTCATCATTCAATTTTTTTAATTTGAGGTCATTTTTTTTAATATCACTCATTATATAATTATGGTTCTATTGTGTTGGTTTTCTCAATGTTGACTCCTATTTTTATTCTATGTGAAGAATAGCAGAAGGAACCTCAACTTACTATGTGCTAAGCATGAGGAAAATTAAAAATGTTACTTGAAATCCACTTTGTAATAAAAAAATCATACAAAATGAATAATAATAATAATAATAATAATAATAATAGAAAATAGCTTGCTCATATTATCAAATCTAATGTAAATAGCCTAATATGGCCTATACAGGAGAGCAATCTAGCAGCATTTAAATCCATAAAACATGGTATAAGGAGGATTGTGAGCAAATCTTGATGGTAAGAAAAATCACTAATGACTAGATAATCAACAATTTGTTGGGAAAATAGAAACATAAAACTCAAAAAACTAATAATATTGTAGCACAAGTTAGATGCAAAGAAATACAAAAGATAATTAAATGGAATCATAGAATAACAAAGAAGACACAAATTTACATGGTAAAACCTTGACAATGTACTAAGGAAACATCAACAAGGCAAAGTATCGGTATTCTTATTGCTCAGAGAAATTGATTACAACTTTCACACAATTGTTTCCCTTCAATTACAATTCATTACAATATGTTTATCCTTCATGGAAGCAAGATATAAATAATATCTTCAACCTGTGTTGCACATAGAAAAATCTAGTTTTTTTTTTATTGCTTTGTTTTGTTTTGTTTTATCGTTTTTAAATCTTTATCTTTTGTTTTAAATCTTTAACTTTTCCAAATGATTACAAAGATAAGAATTTTCTTTAAATTCCTTATCTTTCTAAAAGATAAACTCTACTTTCTTTCTAATTTATTTGTTGTCATAATCCAACAATCTTCACATTTGACAACAATTTATCTGATACTTTCCCATGCCCATTCATCACCTTTTTTGCAAGCCAAGAGAAGTCAAACTCCACTTCAACTTCTCTAACTATACTGGTTTTGTAAACATGTCTGCACAATTTTCTAGTGTATGAACTTTCTCAAGAGCTACTCCACCTCCATCAATAACATGTCTTACAAAATGATAATTAATCGCAATATGTTTAGCCCTACTTGTGATAAGCTAGATTTTTAGTTAGATGTATAGCACTTTAACTATCACAAAATACAATCACCCTATCCTCCACTTTTCCAAACTCACCCAAAAGACCCTTCAACAAATTGCCTCTTTGCAAGCATGTGAGACAGCCATATACTCTACCTCAGTAGTGGATAAAGCAACTGTTTCTTGAATCTTTGACATCCAAAAAATAGGTCCTCCTGCAAGAATAAAGACATAACCTATGTAGATCTCCTAAAATTTTGAATCAACATAACCACAAAAACCACTACTACCATCAAAGGTGATACAATAATCACTTGTGCCTCTAAGATACCGAAGCACCCATTTCATTGCCCAATGCTCTTTACTTGGATTTGTCATGTATCTACTAACAACACCAACTGCATGTGAAATATCTAGTCTTGTACATACGATCACATACATTAAACTTCCTATTGCATTAGCATATGGTACACGAGACATATAATCCTTTTCTTCTTTATTACTAGGACATAAACTTGAAGAAAGCTTAAAATGAGAAGCTAAAGGATATTTACTGCACAGCCATTCAAAGACCATTGCACAGCTATGAAGTAACACATAGCACTCAAATTTGAAGCATAACTAGCATAGATTATCAATGACAATCAGGGATGAAAATGGTAGAGTTACAGTAAAATGGTAACGCCTGTACAACGAATGCCATCAATAGCAAAATACAATGCAGAAGCACAAAAACTCCAACGCTAAGAAAATTCAGAACTGTCTGATCAACTTTCTCCATCAACAGTTGGCACGAGCATTTAAAATATTGTCAGATGAACATTTCTAAACATTGTGCTACCTATTGGTTGTTCAATTACAAATTACAAGTCTACACAAACGAACTTGTGTGATGAGATTTTAATTTGGTTAGAAGTACTTGTTTTGAGCTATTATACCTTTGGCCAATGTGAGCAAAAATGGCATGTGGACCCATAAATGAATGACTAAAGCCTCTTCTTTTCTCACGTATACATAAGTAGATTTGTTTAAGTTCTTTTAAATATTTTTATAAAAACTTTTACAAGATAATGTAGGCCATAAGATAAGGAAATAAAGCTGGGAGAAAATTAAATCACATGCATTAAATGTATCAAAAAGATATAGGTTAAGGAAATAGAGTTCATGGAAATAAAAGAGTAGCGAACAGGAAGATGTGACCGACATGCAACAAAAGGAGGCCTTTTACATGTGAAAAGCAATTAAAAATAGGAATAAAAGCAAAAATACTTCAGATTGACATGGAACAAAATTTGGCATAAAATAAATAATAAAGAATTCGATTTTTCTGTTATTTTCATATAAACAGATTTCCTTTTATAAAATGTGATGTTCATTCAACCAAAAAAAGCAGGGAACTCTTTTTCTAATAAAACTCTATCAGATAGTATGCTTACGCCTTTATAAAGAACACTATTGTGATTTTGTATTTTTGTTTTTAGGAATGTTTTGCTTTATTGTGTTCCGTTAGTAGATTTATTTATATCTTTTTATTTAGTATGTGAAGTTTTGGTTTACAAATCTAAAACTATCTAATCTCTTATAAATTGATGTAAAATAAATTATATGTGAACAAGAGAGTTTTGTAAATAGTATATTGCATTTTTAACTAAGATTTATTTTCATGTTTTCTTATTAATTTTTGTAAAAGTTGTTAAGTGAATTTATTGAAGATTTCATTAAGAGTTAGCTTCTAAAATCTTATATGTTATTTTGTTAGTTTTGTCTCATGTTTGTAAAACTTCTCATGTTGATGTAGGTTTGTATGTAAGTGTAACATTTATGTGTGAATTTGACAATCAATAGTACCTTATTATTGTTACATGAGGGATGGTCAAAACCCATCCACCACATGTCCCAAAATATGTCATTTTTCCTTGGTATTGACACCAATGAATGGGAAATATTTTGCAACTTGTATGCATAGATTAATTAGTACTAGTGTTAACAAATAGACACACATAAATTATTTACTCATAATATTTTTATCTTTTTCTTATTTATATGATATTTTGTCACATAAAATTGGCAAGACTTTTCTCTATAACTTATCCATGTATTTATTTTCTAGTGAATGAATTTATGTGAGATATTCTAGACTTCAAAAATATTGTAAGAGGATTCTAGTGCATGTTTGTCATATATATCTTTTTTAGGGTTTCCACTAATGTTTGAAGGTCCTTTTATTTCGTAAAATATTTTCTTGGATATCACAAGGATGCCTCAAAATTGATGGAGCATTTTGAGGTGGGCTATTCATCTCATCTCTTGAATAGGAATTTTATCACACATTTCACTAGATAGATGAGGGTTTGGAGGTGTTGCAGGTTTTGATTTGTTAAAATTAAAAATTAATTAATCAGCACAATACAAATAAAAATTGTGTCATTTTAATTAAATTTGTTAAAACAAATATGGAACTTACCTCTTGCATGTTGCAATATCATGATTTTTTTAATGAAATTTCTCTATATCTCCCCAAACAAGCTCATAGAATAACAAACTCAAATTCTAAGAAAATGGAAAAAACTAGGTTGTAGCTATTTTTTCTATTTTATGAGGTTAAAATATCAGTGTGTTATAATGCATTCACATTTAGGTTTGTTAGTGATTGATCGCAGGCACATTTAGGTTTGTTAGTGATTGATCCGCAGGCTTGGAGCAATCACAATACAATGTGAGTGCATTATGGTTTTTATATTCAATCATGTTATCAATTATTTCAACTCAAAAATATGTTTTTGGATATTTTTTCTCTCCACCATATTTGTGTACATACTCTACACATGCTTCTCAATCCCTAATATATGTTTGTGTCACATTACTTAAATCTCCCCCTTCCCCCTAATAATAAAGCAATGTATTGAGTCACATTTTGATTATTTGAAAACTTTCAACATACATGCACATGATAAGATATTGCTTTAGAAGTGAATCCCTTCAAAATATGATTAAGAAAAAAATAAATCCTTCCTAAAAAGATTCAAATCTTAAAAGAAACCCAAGACTAATAACATAAATGACCACAAAATCATTGAGTTTTTTTAGGACCTAAAATAGTGAGGATTTATGACGGTACAAATAGATAATGGATTATTCAAAGTGCATTGTAAAATAACATTTAAATGCTTGTTTGCATTCATTTTCCTTAAATAACTTATAAAACCAAAAATGGTGAGGATTTATGATGGTAAAAGTAGAAAATAGATTATTCAAAGTACATTGTAAAATAACATTTAAATGCTTGTTTGCATTTGTTTGCCCTAGATAACTTCTAGAATATCAATTGTTACACCATTCCACTGACTTGTTGTAGGGGCAGGTATTAAAAAAATTGTAAGGTTGTTGCTTTTCTTTTCCAAACGATAATTTTTCATAAAACATTGGAATTTGGAGCTCTGATATAACAAACAGATGTGAAGCACATGTGCATAAAATAAATGTATATTGAAAAATGCTATGAGTAAATTTGGAAAAACCTATAAAGAAGCATTAATAGCAGTTCCATATGGACTCTTCTAAGCAGCTAAGTCCGCAGTATTTGGTGAAGTGTATACTGTGTTTTAAATTATAGAATGAAAGGGCTATAACACAGTAGCTGACCGTGAAGAATGTTTGTTTATTCCGAGTACTTTGTCAAAATAAATAAACAATGCTCTAATTTAGAAATGCCTGTCCTAAGGTAGGTAGATAGTATCATTCTGTCTCATGATTTTGATAGTTCTGGACTTCGTCCAGATCTCACCGTCTTCCCAAATCAAAACAGCAGTACCACGTGGTTTCGTATCTGACCACAACTTATAAAACCAATTCGGGCGGCCATTTTCTTACCCGCCCAGCTGTACAGAATGGAAAATATTTCTTAGGGAAAGTGATGGAAGAAAATGAGTTTTAGCATGGTATATTTATTTGAAAATGGTGAAAAGGTCAAATGAAAAGGTAAATCAAAACCAAGTTAACAGTATTTGAAAACTAGAATTGAATTGAGCTGATACACTTTGACCATTTAGCCATGAATGAAGGAGTACAGTATTTTCTTAGCAGCCCACAGATAACGATAACCTACGTGGAGATTACGTGCCGCCTTCCACTTCTCCTTCTATTCCTCTCAGACTGCGCTTATTTATACAGCTTTAAATCCAATCTCATCTTCATTATTTGAAGACAAAATTTCGCTTTGGCAATTGATTTGCTCTTACAATATCTGTGTGCAGTTTCATCTCCCAAGTGCAATGGAAGGCCTTATACCATATATTTACAGAGCTGTTATTAATCACAGGAGCCACGAGAAATACGGGAGGACTAAATCATTGAGTGGGTCGAATGGAAAACATTCCACAAGTTATGTGAGATTACTTGGCCAGGAGAAATACAGTAGTAAATCTGGAAAATCCGATGTGGCACAAGATCGCGAGCAGTTTAAAGCAGATGGCTATTCAGCTAATCCACGTCATCACAGGAGGTCCGTCTCTTGTTTTTCTTAGGCGATCATTGAAACCAGGTGGCAGCTGGTTATACAGTCAGGATTTTTAGTTCCTATTGTAAGAATGTCTGTAGATTTGTGTTTGTCCAAAAAATAAATGGCATACTCTAATAAGCCAATTGCTGAGCTCATTCATGTAAAGCTGGTCAACTATGGCAATTCATGAATAGGCTTCCTGCAACAATGGCGTTTATGAGTAGCTTATGTATGTTTTCTGTACATTTTAGCCCTCAAATTTTGATTTTCTTATGAGTATAATGAAGTGCACAGATATCTACATACTGGGTTTTAAGTAGCTGGTTGGAACAGTTGAGTAAGTCTCTTTGGGCTGAAAAAGATGAGAGAACAACTAACAGATAAAATTTAATGAACGTTTTATTTTTTAATTAAATTAAGTCATGAGTTTACAGTAATTTTACAACAATTATACCCACAGGTTTCCCCTCATGCCCCATTGAAGATCACGACAAAGCAAGGTTTTTAGGTTTCATCTTACACTATGCGCTTCTAATGTTAGGATAAAAGGGGATTCCGAGTATAACCTTGTTCATTGATTCTTATGAGCTTACCCACTCTGTATGTAAAATAAAACCTGAAACGAAAGAATAATAAAACATTCAATCTGTAAGGGAAAGGGGCCCATAGGTAGGGGTCCAATGGTGGGTATAGAAGTAGGTCTGAGTGGGCCCTATAGTAGGCAGGCTTAATATCTAATAAACTTACACTTAATATCTAATTTCAAAACACTTTTATCCATAAAGTACACAAATTGACAAATCATGTGATGCCACATTAGTACACCAATAATACATTACTTAGTGACCCACTATCGGTCTCACCTTTATTTTGGACCTTTTTGGATACCTTGACAAAAAGCATGTTGATGTGGCATCATATTTGATGATGTGGCCTTGAAACCAATTTTTATAAGTAGAGGACTTGCCAAATACGCTGTTGTACAAATTTAGGAGTGATTAGAAATTTTCACAGAGTACTTTGAGAAGTGCAAAGTTAGGGTGACCCACTATAGACCCCTCTCCCTTATCTAATATTCTTAAATTAATAGAATTATATGTTGAGATTGTCTGTAAAAGGAAAAGAGAGAGGGGCTTGTCTCTCATAGTAGTTTTCTGAAAACACAAATGGATGGAGGTTTGGAAGAGGAATAGAACTATTATGCTTACACTTTGCATTTTGCATCTTGGCTCTATGTTGACAACAAGGATAGGACCATAGGTAGTAATATTTTGTTAGGTGATTTCCTATTTATATGATCACAATATTGTTTGATCAATCTTTTAGTGTCATATACAAACTCACTAGTGTCTTGTATGGTCACAACAACACACTCTAATTTTTTATTGAAAAACTATAACCTCTAATAATACCTTCTATATGTATACTTTTTTGGACAAAACGGTAGTTGTGGTATATTTTGATATCTAAAATATCACAGGCCAATTCAATAGAAATATTTGAAAACTATTGAAATATGTGAAAGCCCTAGGTGTAAGAGGGTGTGTGCTACTATAATAGTTATGGTCAAACAATTGAGGTCTAGTTATATGAGATTATCATTACCTGTGTTGGTGAGTGTTGTCTAGGATACCCTAAGTGCAAGCAATTGTATGCGCTTCAAGCGTTCTTCTAATTAAATATGGTATGAGCATACCAAAACCCTACTAACTATTGGAGGTGGATTAGGGTTTTGGGATGTGAAAGGGTTAGAGTTTGGGTGGGAAAAGATGGTTTTGATTATAGAGGATCTGAGCACTGATAAGGTGAAAAAGTGAAACCCTAAGACTTCACCTTAGGATTTCATGGACTTTTCCACGAGGTCCTATCATTAAAATTTCAAATCGGCTAGGATAGGAGATTGACTTGCAAACTAAAGGTGAGTCAATCAGCCCTAGGATCTAAATTGGAATGATTTGGAATGGAATTTGTATGAAATGTAATGGTATGACTAACTAACTATGAAAATGTATTGTTCTCATCTAAATATTGTAGATACCCTAAATTGTCTTGGCTACGAACAACACATTTTTACTAGTTTTCCCTAATGATTAAATAATACCTTATTATTTAATTATTATCAACTTTCATATTCTAATATTAATTAAATAATTTTATATTATTTAATTAATGCATTCAAATTCTTTATTTCTGACTAATGAAATAAATCATATTTATTTAATAATGTCCTATTTTAGTATTAGTCTTCCTTGGCTAATTATTATATAATGTCCTATTTTATTATAAGTTTCCCAAAAAGTATAATTTTAAATAAATTTAATTTTATTATTAAATTTATTTTTTATTTCTTGTGAATGTAGGTTTTTCACCAAAAATAAGCTCTCTATTTTGCACATGTGGAAAAATAGAAGATTATCAAAAAAAATCTGAAAAATATCTATGCATAAGATATTGATGTCCTTGATCCAACAAAAAAAATGAATTTTGATACATACAAAAAAAAGTTATGTGTTAGCAAGTAAACCTATGTCTGAATTGTAATTAGTCTGACTTCAAAACTTAATTAAGAAAAGAATATTCAATAAAACACTATGAAACCAATTGCATGCACTAGATATCATAGTTACAAATCTAAATCAGAAAAAAAATAGAATTTTATCCTTCATAGAAAAAAAGTTGTGTTAGCAAGTAGACGTCACTCTTTAAAAAAGGTGTTTATTGTTAAAAAATAGTTTTCAAAGGAGATGGAAAAAGAAATGCAATTTGATTCCAAAAATTTAAAAAAATATTATTTAGAATCTATAGAAAAAATTTCACAAATCACTAGTTTGCATCATCTTCAAATTCCTCATGGTTTAGCAGCTATAGGTGCCCGAAAGTGAAGATTTAGTTAAAAAGATTCAGTTCAATGTCTAGTTTGGCCAAAAATTGTAAACCAATATTGTGGGATCACCCATTTTATTTTCATATCCATTTCATTCTCAACCATAACTTTGAATGCTTTAAACTTATCTAGAGCTTTTGATTTTTCTTTGAGAAAAGTAATCCATGTCATTCTAGAATAATCATCAATCAATAGCATGAAATACCTATCACCTTGAAGACTTCTTACTCTAGTAGGACCACAAAGATCGGTATGCACCAATTCTAACAATTTGGTAGAAGATTGTTATTTGACTTTGAAATTTCTTCTTGCTTGCTTTCCAGCTTAACACTCCATATAGGCAACATTGATAGGCTTTGTAATCTGGTAGATCTCTCACAACTTGAACTAAACTTATCCTCACTAGGCTATCAAAATTGATGTGGCACATTCTTCTATGCCATATCTAACTCTCATTAATCTAAGTCATGAAGCAATAACCATCAACACCCTTGAGCTGGTAGACATTTCCATCTATCCTTCTTCTAAAACAATCACAATTCCAGAGCCTTTTTTATCTCACAATCATCATGTATTGAAACATAAGATTGTATCTCTTGCTACACATTTTTCCAACACTCAAGAGGTTATATCTTAAACCCTTAATGTATGGTAAACATCATTAGTATTATGCTTGCAATCAAAACTAATTGAACCTTTTCCACATATCTTAGCAGATGTATCATCACAAAAACTAACTAGTCCTCCTTCATATTTTTCAAGTTAAAAAAAATAATCTTATCACTAGTCATATGATTAGAGCATCCACTTTCAATGATCTAGTAGTTCTTCTCTTTTCTAGCATGAAAAGAAGACACCAAGTGCCTTCAGTTTTAGCACTTGCTTCTAGAGCCCTTTCCTTCACACATCTCTCAAAGTTAACAAAATTAGTTTCATCATTTAAAGTCATGAACAAGCATTCACCATCCTCATCATCTCCATAATCAGATTCATCATCAGATATACTTGCATCTTCTCTAACTTAATAGCTTTTCTTAATCATCTTAGCTTTGTTCTCCCTATTTTTTTATTCAAAGCTCTTTTTAGACATCTAGAAGCATAACGACCTATCTTTCCACAACTGAAACATTTGAAAGGAAAATTACCACTGTACTTTCTATTACCCTTTTTCATTCTTCTCACAAAGTTAGCTTCCACGTCATCAAGATCCTCCTCATCTGATTCCACAATCTTCTCTAATTTTCCAGCCTTAAAAACAATCTCAACTTTTTTTTCTCTCATCTCAAAAGCAGTTAAAGAACCATACAACTAATCTATCGTATATTGATTCCAATTTTTTAATTCTTCAATAGCACAAGATTTATGACTATAAGCTTTAGGAAGAGTTCTAAGTACCTTCTTTACCACTTCCTCTTCTTTAAGTTCTCCACCAAGACCTTTGATAACATTGACAACTTCATCCACCTTCTATAAGTATCTTGTGGTGTTTTCATCTTCAAAAATTTGTAGGTTCTCAAACATGATCTTCAAATTTTGCATCTTAGCTTGTTTGATCTTATCATCTACTTCATAAATTTTTTCTAACTTCACCCAAAATTTCTCTAGCAATTTTTAGATTCATAACTTTCACCAATTTAGAATTAGCAATACCACTTAAAAGACCATACTTTGCTTTACTATTCTTTTCATAGGCCTTGATCTCATCATTAGTGCTCAGACCATTCACAAGAATAGTATATCCTCTTTAAATAGACCTCTAGATTTCAAATCCAAGAGAAACTAGAAAAACTTTCGTCCTTGTCTTCCCGAATGCATAATCTGGTCCATCAAATATAGGTACATATTTCTTGTGCCATCCCAGATCTACCTCAAGTGGTTAAGCTTTCTTCCAAGGAACCTTGCACTCTAATACCAATTGTTGAATGCACAAGACAACTGAGAGGGGGGTGAATCAGTTGTACCTTAAAAATTTAAAAACCTCAAAAACATTTAGATCCACATTAATCCAATTAACCCTTAATCTATTAGAATGATTAATCATGAAAGAAAATAATAGAAACAAAACCAAATGAACACCATACACAAAGGAACACCAGATTTACGTGGAAAACCCAAGATGGGAAAAGCCATGGTGGAGATTATCTCACAATATAAAGTAATATCAACATCGAATACAATAGAGCTCACTGCCCAAAAGAAAGAAAGGCTCACTCTCAAAATAGAAAGAAGATAAAGAAGAGTGTTACAATGAGAAAACCATCTCAGAGCAACAAAAAATCCACAACAACACCAACACCTCTGCAGTCTTTCTAAAGAATTGTAGACACCTTCTACTCACTTCATTAAGTAATATAACACATGAAATATTCCATTGCACTCCTCAAATTCACACCCTACAAGTCTAAAATTTGTATCACTCGCATCATACTCATTTATCTTATCATCCCTCAACAACTCAACTCATATTTATTTTAGTGTAGAAAAATGTACTCCTTTACATTTTCACACTTTGTTTGGGACCTCTTAATTAAATTGGACTTAATTATGCCTTAATAAGCCCTATTTTACATCTACAAGCCTATATAATTATATTTTCCAAAAGGGAAACCTAACAATAATTAATGCCAATATATAACACTTTACTTTGAGCAATGTGTGTTCTAGGAATAGGGACTTGCGACCCATTCGCCCATGGGAGAATGGGTCCAACCTAGGCCTTTGAACCTAAATTTAAATTATGTTTTTGGTAGTATTTTAACATCCCTAAATTCAAATTTCAATGCCATCTTGTAATGTTTAAGTTTTGAGAAATCACTTGGATACATGTACCTATAAATACAAGGTTATTTCACCATTTCAAGGCCTCAAACTTTTATAAGATTTCAAGTGCAAGTTTACAAGAGAAAATATTATATGATCAAGGGAATTCAAGAGTAGATTTATCAATGATTTATTGCAGCAATCAAGATCTCAAGCATCCTGTCAAAGTCTTAATCATCATGCATGTTTTTTGAGCTAACATTGTGATGTAGGTTTCAAAGATCAAGTCAAGCATTCAAGTCATATATCAAGCATCAAGATCCACATCCATTGAATCCATTTCATGCAAGATCAAAATTTTATATCTCCAAAGGTTTATTCAAGGGTTGGTGAGTTGCAACATAGCTTTGTTCATTCATCATTCCTTTCACATTTCATTATTTCAATTCACGGTTTAATTACCCAAACAGGGTTTGACCAAGGCAAAACCCCATTTGAACACCAAAAACAAACAATATTTCCCTCTTGTTTTTATATCAAGTAGATCTTAGGTTGAAGAAGGATTGAAGATCTCTTGAAAGTAAGATTGGAAAAGTTGTTGAAGTTGTCAAAGTTGTCAAAGTTTTCGTCAATTCACAAAAAACTCACCTATAGATCTAATTTTCAACTTTCCGACATTGAAACCCAGATCAAGCAGAAGCTACAGATTGACATCAAAGGCTCATGAAAGTTGGTTAAAAACCATGAGCAGAGACCCATTTTCCCATGGGTGATTGAGTCCCAATCAACCTCCTAAAACTTCCTTTTGGTGACTAGTACATAGTGTCCTCTTCTCAGATATGTAGAAATTTGTTGTTTCTGTTAGTATTAAGCTTTAAATTGTTTTTTCAAGTTTGAATGAGCATAATTGAGTTGATTTTCTATTTTTATTTTTTTCTCCCAAAAGTGTTGTTTAGGCTAATACCCTTGTCCTTAAGCATAAGGAAATCAATAGATTCTCCCATTGACTTGAATCACCTAAGGGTTATACATCAATTCTTTGTGTGTATCTCATTTCCTAATGAAATAGTAGGAAGATAGGTCCATAAAAACCCTATTTTTCTTCATTCCATATTGGTGAGCCTGTTTTTTTATATTTCATTGTGGTGAACCTAACTTTGTACAACAAAATTCTGAGAATTGGAGTCCATTTAAACCGTAGATCTAGGATTTGCATTACTTTACATTGCATTGCATTGATTTTCATTTAATTTAAGGTTGTTTACTTGAATTGACTTTTATCTCATCTAGGGTTTTAGGTTTGCATTTGTATTCTTTAAAATCTAAAAAACTCAAAACTCTCATTCATTTTGTAGAATTTTTTCACAACATTGCATGATCAATCACTTAAATCAGAAAATTGAATCAAAATTGCATTTCAAATTATGTTGTTTTCTTGTCATTTAGCATCATTTTACACTTGCATTTAGATCTAATTTTCCAAAAATTTGAAATTATAACTACTTGTTTGCAACTAGAATCTGAAAACATAAATATTAACTCAAAAATTTATAATTCTATTTTTCAAAACCCTAACATAAGACCCATTCACCCTTGGGAGAATGAGTCCCTGATTAGGCAACATTATAAATTTTTGCAAATTAAAAATCATATGTCTGTATTTTATGTTTTTTGTATTCAAGTTCCTTTTTAGTTTCCAAAAATTCTCATTTTATGTAATCATTTATAATAAAGCTAATTGATCAATTCAAGTGCATTTCATATTCAAAATTGGAATTAAAAGACATTATTTTCCAAGTTTTTTCATAGTATAATCAGAATATTATCTTGTTTAAAATATGGAAATTGCTATCTCTTTTTACATACTTGCATTGCACTTCATATTCTAGGGTGTTTGATAGCATTTATCTTCATTTTTGGTGCACCTTAGGTTTGGTGAAACTTGTATGAGCTTCAAAACCTAGTGTCATATTTCTAATACTATAGTGAGACATAGTTCAAGACTCATATCATCCTGGGCTACATCACTCATTGTGGATCTTTGGTTTTCCAACTCTTTCACTCATAGTGCTGACACTAGTCAACCCACTATGGACCATACCCTTGACACTTTATTTTCTATGACCTCCTTACCAAAAAATAATTTTACTAATTTTAAATCAATGGTTGCTAATGTCCCTCAAGATAACCTTAGAAAAATGGATGAAGAACTAGACAAATTACAAAACTTTGTGAGTTATGAATACATTGTTGGTACAGCAATTCCTGTCATAGATAATATGAGGAAATTTCTTAAATATGAACATGGAATAGAAATTTTTTGTAGCCTCACTTACATCATTTATTGTCACATGAAAAGTATCATATAAACCCTTTAATCAAATTCATTGAAGTTCAACCTCGGTAAGGGCTAAACCATATTTCCCTTGACATTGCTTTCTCACAAAATGATATACTTAAACATGCACCCAATGGTCCTCTTTACATAACTAGAAGAATCAATGACAAGCCTACTAATGGGATATTAATTAATCTCATCTATGTAGAGAATGTGATAACTGAAGAATTCTTGTTTGTGCATGAACTTTATCAAGATACTTACAAACAACTGAAAGCATGGATCAAAACACATAATGTTTTTAGTTTCCCTATGATAGGTTCGATAGCAGCTCTTCCTTTGCAAGTTGGACCAAAAATATTGAATGTCTCATTCTCCATCATCTCAACATTAGATCAATTTTTTGTGAAGTTAGGATACCCATGGCTTCACTCCATGAAATTTGTTCTGTCGGTAGTGCATAAATGCTTAAAGTTTCCATTGGCAAAGAGATATTTACTATGCACCATAGTGGTTTTAATCCTATGTCATCCTATGGGAATTTCTCATTGGACTTCTTTTGGCCTAAACCTATGGAACATATTAGGCCTCATGAGGACTTCTTTTTCAAATCTTATCAAAATTTTAAGACAAAACACATAGCAGAGTTATCCCTTAGCATTGATATACCTCAACCCATAATTGAGCCTCCAATCCTTGATGAAACCATGATTGAACCAAAATCCCTTCCAACGAAGACCAATCCATGAAAAATCCTTCACCCATTTCCTATAAGAGACCACAAGATAACCAAATGAGTCCCAGTGTGCCTCTTAAATTCAAACAAGTTTATAAAGTTAAATAGAAAGCAGTTGAACAACCTCCCATGGTTCCTTTTGTCCCTCCCTTATGGGAAGAGAAAGAAAAGAAACCTATGGTTGAAAAACCCACTCCTACACAATCGCAACTTGAAAACCAAACAAAAAGAAACCAAAATGTTAGAGAGCGTAGGTGTAGATGTCATGCTATTGGTCATTTGTTGTAAGCAAAAGATGAATCAACAACTAAAGATCAAACAACTCAAGCAATGCATGATTATTCTCCACCTTCATATCAATAAGAAAATTCTATATCTTGACCACAATAAGAACAAGGACCTTCCATGGATATTATCATAAGACCTCTTTTTGTTATTAACTTGGATAATGATGAGATTGCTAAGATTGATGAGAAAGTGCATAATGAGCTGAATTTATTATTTTCCTCTTCCATGAGCTTAGATAATAACAACCGTGATGATCCTCCTAAAATGAGTGACTCGCCATGTGTTGAACCTAGTGATGTTCCTAGTACAACGCTTGTTGTTATCCCTTTGGCTAGTTATCTACCTTCCATGTATATGACGAACAAGATTTGGATGCGGATGACCTACTATAGGTTGACTCGCATGTTCCTTACTAGTCTTTTCTTTGTCTTCTTTTCATTTTCTTTTTGTGTGATTGCATGTTTGTAATGTGATCCCCCGTATCATTTTGTTTGACATGTCTTTATGTTCATTCCTCTATTTGTACCTACATTCTTCTATATTTCGTAAACCTTTCTTTTGTCTTGTGTTTTCCTTTAGGGGATGACACAAGGTGTTGATACATTTAGGTCTCTTCCATGTTGACCCAAAAAAAAAAAAAAATTCTCTCTATGTGTCATTATGCTAGTTCTACGAGTATTTGGGGAATGATGACATTTTCGATCTCTATAATAACATTGCAGTAAAGACATATGTTGACCCCAAATTCATTGATCCCTTGTGTGTTTGGGATTTCATTTGGGGGAAACCCCTTTTTCATGATGCAGCTTCATTTGGAAACATATGCTTGACATAGGGCTTTCCAAATAAGCTCTCATGTCTTCTTTATTGTTCAGCATTTATCATTTTCTACTTTAAAGTAATTTCTCACAACATGGTGTTTAGGAATTTCTTTAAAGTGGGGGCATACATTGGCATTATCATTTTTTACTATATTTCATATTTCTTAGTGCAGTCTTCTTATTTCATGTGATGTGTCTTCTTCTTGGTGGTGTCATTGGGTTTGATGTCCTTCAAGATTGCCACCTTTCTGAGCATATGATATTCCTCTTAGTGGTGATGCTACGGATTACATTCCCTAAGTTGTGAATATTTTATCCTCAACTTATCCTCTCTTGGAGACATTAGGCATGATGTTCCTTAAGAGGAGACCTTTCATGAACTAAGCAAAACCCCTTTGAATATCCTATTTTCATTTTGTTCATAAGTTCTTAGCATAACGCAGCTTGCTAACCTTGTGAAGCTCAAAGTTACAACCCTTTTCATGGAAACCAAGCATAACACACCTTGCTTTCCAGTAGGGCCATGTTTGTTCATAAGTTCTTAGCATAACGCAACTTGCTAAGCCTTATGAAGCTTGAATTTTATATTGTGTGGTGCCTTATCAAATTTATTTGGAGATATAACTTTGGTATGGTTAGTTCAATGGGAGCTTAATAAGACTCTCTCATTGGCCACTTCTGGGGGCTCACCTAATGGACAATGGATTTCACTAGCCCATGTGAGGTCATTTGGTTTGCATAGTGAACAATGGGTTTCACTTGTAAACATTTTTGGACAAACAACTAAGGCTTGATCCACATCGAGTTGGACAAATAGTCGATGCTTGATCCACTCCTTTTTTATTTTTCTTTTTATTTTTCTTCTTTTTTAGTCTTTGATATTGTATGTTTTTGTATCTTGTATTGTTTCTATATATCATATATCCTATGTGTGTTCCTTTTTGCTTATGTTGGTTTACCATGGGATCTTAATCTTGGGGGCTTGGCCACCTCCTTGATATTTTTCATCCTATATCACTAACATTTGTACACTTGGACCCCCTCTTGGTACATATTTGTCTACTTTAGTGTGATTTTGTTTTTTCACTCGTCCTCTCACTAAAGTGGGGGCTAAATGTAGTGTAGAAAAATGTACTCCTTTACATGTTCACACTTTGTTTGGGCCCTCTTAATTAAATTGGACTTAATTATGCTTTAATAAGCCCTATTTTACATCTACAAGCCTAATTAATTACATTTTCCAAAAGGGAAATATTACAATAATTAATGCCAATACATAACAATTTACCTTGATCAATGTGTGTTCCAGGAATAGGGACATGGGACCCATTCTCCCATGGGTGAATGGGTCCTCCCTAGACCTTTGAACCTAAATTTAAATTATGTTTCTTTGGCGGTATTTTGACATCCCTAAATTCAAATTTCAATGTCATCTTGTAATGTTTAATTTTCAAGAAATTAAGGATACATACCAATAAATACAAGGTTATTTCATCATTTCAAGGCCTAGAAAATATTATTATCTAGGGAATTTAAGAGCATATTTATCAATGATTTATTGTAGCAATCAAGATATCAAGTATCATGTCAAAGCCTTAAGAATCATGCATATTTTTTGAGCTAACATTGTGATGTAGGTTTCAAAGATCAAGTCAAGAATTCAAGTCATATCTCAAGCATCAAGATCCACAAACATCAAAGAAACTTCTTAAGTAGTGTAAACACCCAAGATCGACTGAACCTGTGTTAACACCATTAACACTTAAGTACACACTTCCTTAAATCCAAAGATGACTCACGGACACCACATAACACTTGAACACAATATAGAATATTCCACAAACACCTTGAAATCCAAAAAATTCCTTCACAACAACTTTCACTTGAAGAATGTACATACCCAGTACACTCAACTAACTCTATCATACACTGCAACTTAAGAAACTGACTTTTGAAGCACCAAACTACGAAAAACTTCATCTAAAGAAAGATACACACTATCAAGCACACCCTTCCAAATCCAATACCCGAAACCAATCTACGGATAAATACGAAGCAAGGACATTTCTCTTAGACACCTCTGCAATACATAGTTCACACACTGGTGAACACACCTTCCTCTATACAATGATCAAGCACACCAAATTTTGGATGCAACACCTTTGATCACCTCTGATCAACATATTCAAAATGCACACGTAGATCTTTAACATAGAAGAAATTTGGAGCCAAACAAGAACACTAATTTGCACCACTTGACACCACTACAACACACTATTTCCTTTTTTCATTCAACTTTCTTAAAATCACTTGGAAACCAAGCACCAAAAACATGCCATCAACATCTTTAGCACTTCCTCATCATCATCAAGCCAACTAGAACATAGAAACTCAACCATGCATCCATAAATAGAATCTTATCAAAGCAACACTAGAGGTTGACACCAATATCTTACTAATGAAAACTTAATGAAACTAATCAAAGCATCGGCAAGGACAACACCAACTCAATACCAATGCACATCCTTGCAACAAACTCCTTCTCATATAGTTGACATCAATGACAACACCAAAGCTTTTTGACATCAATGACGACACCAACTTCACATACTTGTAACATTTATTTGAAGTAGGAGGCTTGCCTTGAGATACATCCTAAGAGAGAACTCAAGGGTTCAACCTCAAGCAATGTTTTTGGGTGTGCTATATAAATTGGTTGTGAGTGAACGCTATAGGTCTATTCATGCATGTAGTGCTCTAGACTTGTGTGGGTTTCTTGATGCGATGTTTGAGAGGTTGATAGTGTTCACCAATATTCTACCACTAAAAACCTATTATTTTACAAGCCTTTAAAGTCCTTTGAACATTTTCTCAAAGTAGTACAATCGAATAGCATTGTTCCATGAAGTTACTCATTTGTACCAAACATAGTTGAGGTGACATAATTCCTTGAAAGGAACTTTTCCTTCCAAGGTAAGAGGTATATCGGGTACATTGTATACTCTAGTTACTCACTCTATAGGAAGTATTTATCGTGTGGATAAACATTGAGAAGATAAAACTGATCTACCCACTATATTATGTTGTATATGTTTGATTCTTGTTTTGACCAAAGTGTAAGCGTTCTTATCATTGGAAACAAAGAAAAATTGTTAAAATAAACTAAATCACTTACCAAACAATCTATTTTATGTGTTTTCTTCACTGAATTTCATCTAAAATTAGAAAATTAAAAAAGATTAGGGTTCCTAGAAGTTTTTTTTTCCAAAACTTTTGCACCACATCTACTAACCTGTGCATCGCAACTATGTATCTACAACACAGAAATAGTGTGACACATTTGTGGTTGACTGTGATGCAATCGTCTGGTGAAACACTGCAATTTTTTCAGTCAAAATTTCCTACCTTAGTAAACAAAATTGAATTGCAATTGTGTGAAACACATTTGCACAGTTCTGCAATGTAGTTGTTGACGACTGCATCAAAGTCACAATCTTGTGCATTGCATATGCGTCTTTTTCTACTGCATTTTCCTAACATGAAAATTAGAGTTGAATTCAAAGGTTGTATTTAAAATATAATCTTTACATAGAGTTCCACAAACTGAAATAGTCAATTTTCACTGCATATTCAACATGTTTCAGCTTCATAGGTTACAAACATTATCATTTTAGTGTCATTGTGGTGGGATCCTTAAACCATCTTGTCTAGAAAAACTTGAAAATTAAATACCAAAAACAAAGTTTAGAAGTCAAATTCCAAAGTTGTCATTTGGAGAATCTCAAAACCTCATCATCTAAAAATCCACCCCATCACAAAAGTTGGATTGCAACTCATTAGTATAGTTGTGCATTCACTTTTTTATAAACTTTTTGATCAAAAACTTGAAACCCAACTCATTAGTTTAGTTGTGGAATCACTTTTCATCAAAACCATCACCATCACTTAGAGGTTTAGGATTTTACATGGGGTTACCCTATTCCCAAAACTAAAAAATATTGTCAAAGTTATCATCTTTTTAGGTCCAATAATCAAGGTAACAAAGGTCTCTTGCATTTAGAAAAATATTATCAAAAAATCACAAAAACATATTCATCATCTTAGTCATTTACCTTCAAAATTTCCCAAAATCGAAAACTCACAAAAAGATAGTTATCATCTTAGTCATTTACCTTCAGAATTTCCAAAAATCAAAAAATCACAAAAACGTAGTCATCATCTTAGTCATTTACCTTCAAAATTTCCCAAAATTAGAAAATCACAAGAAAATAGTTGGCATCTTAGTCATTTACCTTCAAAATTTCTGAAAATCAAAAAATTACCAAAAACCATAAAGTAGATTCATCTTAGGTGCATGTATACCAAAATTTCACAAAAAACCAAAATGATACAAAAATCTAGAAATAGACAAAATTCAAACACTATCACTTTTATAGTTATCACACAATCACAAATTAAAAGAATAAAAGAGATGGACTCATCTTCTCATCCAATGTACAACCCAACTAGTGGTATGGACTTTGGAAAAAAACCTAGTAGTCCTACTAGCTCCCAAAATCAGACTCTCCCACCTTTTGAAGATTACACTTTGAAAGAGATCAACCAAAGGCTCACACCTAAAAATAGTTAAGATTAAAAGGATGAAATGTTGTGCACAAACAAAAGTATTCTCATTTTTCTTACTAAATTTTATAACATAATTTCTACTATGCACTCCCTATTTTTTATTCCATTTAGTATTTTTAAAAATCAATTGGTAGAAATATAGTTAAGATAGAGTTTTAGAAGTGTATTTTTTTGTATTTTTTGTTGATTGTTTATTAATTTTTTTAAGTGGATGCATCCTAAAATTTGTGTCACTAAGCATCTGTCACATAACTTGCACAAAATAATTTAAAATATATGTTTTTAATGTGTAAATAATGAAGTAGAACAACATTTGTATCTCTAATCCCAACCACATAGAAATCATTTGTAACTGTGTAATCCCCCAACTGGATACTCAACTGAGAAATATTCTTGGTGGAGGTCATTTTAAATCCATCAACTACCATGACACTAAAATTAGGGAAGTACTAAACTTGTAATCCCCTCTTAACCACCAAACCCTCATCAATAAAGTTGTGATTTTCTCTACTATCAAATAAACAAGTGACATGTTGTCCCTTCGGGACTCCTCTAACTCTAAAAATATGGTACTTAGGAACCCTTGATAATGTAGTGATTTTTCCATGTGTAACATCTCCTGTAGCTCCCTCTTCATGCTCTATCAGATGATCATCCTCGTCACTCTCTGAGATAGTATCTAATACCTCCTCATCAATGTTAGAAGTGGCCTCTATATAATGAGCTTTTCCTTTCCCAAGGAACCTATGATCAGGTTTCCACAATTCCTTGTAGGAGAAACATATACTGTCAACCCTATACCATATACCCTCAACCCTTAACCATATACCTTATACCCTCAATCTAACACCCTCAACCTTATACCCTCCACTATAAACCCTATATCCTTAGCCCTATACATTTTACCCTCAACCATAAACCCTATACCCTTTACCCTATGTACCCAATATAATCAATCCTAGAGCCTAAACCCTAAAATCTCAACCCTAAAGCCTAAACCCTATACACAAAACCCTAAACCTTATACCCTCAACCACCAAACCTATACCTTATACCCTCAACCATAAATCCAATACCCTCAACCCTAAACCATACATCCTCAATTATATACCTTATACCTTCAACCTAGAAGTGCTACTTGAAGAGGATAAGAAATTCCTAGTCCACTCATAGATGTGGGTGAATGAGAAGGATCTACAATTCATTGCTAGAAGTGGAAGTAATTTTTTTTTATATCTATTAATTTCTTAAGATATTGAACCTATAAACAACATTGCACCCACAACGATAGTCATGGGATGAGTAAGATAAGGGTAACATATTTAGGCAGATAGATAGGTTGGGTGAATATAAGTATCAAATAGTAGAGATAACTTGGGTGAATAGAAGTATCCAACTCCTTGCATTGATGGCCTCTTCGATCAACTTAAGGGGCTACTTTTTTCAAAAAAATGGGTACCACCAAGTTACCATTTAGTCATTATATGTGTGAAATAATACCTTTAAATATAATTTTATTTTTCAAATGGATACACTAGTCCTTTGAAATTGAGGTTGATGCCTCCAAATATACACTTGGAGTAGTTTTGGTCCTCAATATGGTCATCTAATTGCCTAACATGTTGTGAGATTTTATCTAATGAGCTATGTATACACACCCCATGTACAAAAAGGAGCTATATATATTATTCAAAACTCTGAATAACATCTAATTACTATATCTCAAGGAAAGACATTGTTATTCACATAGATCATAAGCCTCTTAAATTTATATAAATATAAGAAATTTTGTATAATGATTAACATAAAAGTTGGTCTAAAAACATTTCCTTAAGAAAAATGGAGAGTTGGAAGAGAGGTGGGAGTGAGGGTTTGAAATCTTCAGAGGGAGAGGGAGAGGGAGAGTTTGATCTAGATGATGATGATGATGTGATTTTCTTGGGTGTTTTTGGTTTGGTTTTGGTTTTGGTTTTTGACAGTTTAGTTGTTGTCTTGTTGTTTTTTGGCTTCTTTATTGATTTTGTGTTGGGTTTTTGTAGCTCCCTTGTTGTTGTGTTGGGTTATGGCTTCTTTGCAAATGAATTTCTTTGTGAGATCTTTGGGTTGAATCATGTTGGCATGGACAAGGTTTTGATAGCTGGTGTTGATGGTTTTTCTTCCATGGCTCATTTTTTGAGGTGGAAGTTTTTGTGGGTTGCGGCTTGGTTTTTTCTCTATTGTATTTTGGCAACCCTTTTGAACATCTTGCTTCCTTGTCCTCCATCTCTTGGAGGGACATACTTGTAGTTTGTTTGCTGCTTTAGGTGGATGGCTATTGTTGGGTGGGAGGAGAGTTGTTAGCTAGGACCTCTCTTTATGCTTCTATGTATTTCGAGATGTTTTTGGTTTGCTTCTAGTTTTTGATAGATTCACAGATGTTGTGAGGTCATCTTTGAATTTTAGAGCAGGTGTTTCAAAGGATTCCTCTAAATTTGATGATGATGACTTGATGTTGATGGTGTTGTGGGATCGTGGGATGGTTTTGTTGTTGATGCTTCCTATGCTCTAGTGGAGGTGAGGGAGTTTTTTGTTGGTTTGGAGAGCACCCAATGGTGGGTTCTACTTCCTTTTTATGGATTTTTCTTTGGTTTTGTGAACATGCTAATGGTTAGCATGGACCTATTATTGATGGTGGCTTGTATGCAAGTTCTTGTCAGTTTCTAACATTGGTCTTTAAGGTTTTGTTGGGTCTGGGTTGTATTTAACCCAGACATTTCTCCTTCTGCCACTTCTTCTAGCCACACACTACTATCATTGGTTGTTGAAGCTCCCTCTGCTATGGTGATGTTTGTGTTGATTATTGGCCTATGGGTTCCTCAATGCCGGATTGTTGCTTTTTCCCCCCTTTGGTCTTTTAAGCTTTTATGGTTAAGGTGGTAAATTTATTTTAATAGTTGAAGATGCTTGTGTTTCTCTGGGCTCTGTGATGGTTTATGTTTTGGAGCTTGAAGGTTGAGATGCAGCTGGGGTCTGTGATTTTTTTGGGGAATGTTAGTTCTCTGGGCCCCTTTATGTTAGTGATCAAGGGTCTTATGTGGGTTGAGCTATTACTCATATTTATTTTGAAGGCTTAGAAGTTTTTATTTTTAATGCTAATGGTTGAGGTGTGTTCTATCTCTTCTTTCATGTTCCACATTCTTGTTATTCCTAAGGAGGTTGTGACTTCCCTTCCTTCTAGAGTTGTTTCTTTCAACCAAGGGCTATAGTTGGTGTCTATCATAAGGGGGGAATAAAAGCATACAAAAGCACAGAAAATGAATCAAACTAAAATAATTCAAAAAAGATAAAATCCCACAACCCATACTCATGAAATGTGAAATGAATCCATGAATTTAACAAATAAGCAATTAAGAGAATCCAAAATAAACAAATCTTACCATACCATGTTGAAGTTGTATTTATATTGACATTTGGATGCTGGATTTCTCAATTAAATACAAAGCCTCTATTGTTGTTCTTGCAATATCTTCAAAGTATGTTGATAATGGTGATCTAGCAAAAGATGGTAACAATTCTAAAGTGTGCTCAAGAATCTATTGTGCACCGTTTCACAATGTAAATTCTAGATGATTTGTGAGAGGGTAGAGGAGTGTTTTATAGATTTCACGTGTCAAGATGAATGATCAATATTTCATAGTAAAAGATCTTGATCAACGGTTGAGAACTATTGAAAGGAATTAGATTGGAAATATTAGTGGATTTAGATTGCATAATCTGTGTGACTAATGAAATCAAGTTGAGTATTTAGTGGAATTGAAGAAATAGATTGAGAGGTTAGTGGGATTGAAGAATAGATGAGTTAGTCAACTATTTAGAGTGATAAATTAGTGGTTGTGATTTGCTCAACCACAAAAGGTGTGTGAGGATAATTAATTAATTGAATTAATTAATATTTTGAGTTGAACGTGCAAGTCATGTTTGACTTTTAACAAATAAAGTTATATTTTTTTATTGAATATGTTGAATGATGTTGAATAATTAATTTAATTATTCAGGTTTAGAAAGGGGAAAGTGACTTAATTAAATTATTAAATGATAACAATATAATTGATTTAGGAGAATAGGGTATATTAGCAAAATAATTAAATAATTTGTGTTATTTAATTAATCAAGAAGAATAAAGTTAGATACATGATGAAATAGTGAATTAATTAAATAATTTAAATATTATTCAATTAATAGAGGTGAAACATAGAAAAATGGAAGGTGGTGAATCACAAAAGGATTAACCAATGGATGCCACCTATTTTTACTAGTGTTTTACTCAATTATGAGGGTTATAATGTGTAAATGAGTTACAAAAATCAATCTTGACCCAAATACTAGTAAAACTGCAAGTTTTAAGAGGTTCAAATGTTGTATACCTATTACAAAAAGTGTTTTTTTGAGCCTCACTAAGGACTCATTTTCCCTATGGCGAATGGGTCCTAGCTAGGGTTTTGGAAAATCAATTTATAGGTTCTATTCTTCATTTTTTGCACTTCCAAATCCTAGTCGGAGACTGTAGGAAACCCAAAAATAAATTTGGTAGCTTAGTTTCTATGATTGTTCAAGAAAGGTGACAACTTTGACAACTTTGACACTTTCTAAAATTTTTCTTTCCAATTGATCTTCAACCTAAAACTTGAAATCACACATCAAAGAAGAGAAAATGTTGATTATTAGGGAATAGGGGTTTTCCTTGGTCAAACCCCATTTTGGTATTTAAACCTTGAATTGAAATAATGCATGAAATTAATGATGAATGAACAACAATATGTAACAACTCACCAAACCTTGTTGAAACCTTGGATTGCAAATATGAAACTTAGCATGTGAAGTGGTCTCAATGAATGTATATCTTGATCATGAACTTGACATAAGGTAATGGCTTTGAACACTTGAACTTGATCACCAGTGCTACATCATCACATTAGCTCAACAACATGCATGACTTTGACATGATGATTGATATCTTGATTGTTGCAATAAAATTCAATAATCTTCCCTTAAATGACTTAGAAATTCTATTGAATGCTCTACAATGCTCTTGTGAAAGTACTCTTGATATCTCTAGGATTACTTGAAATATTCTAGGTGAAAACATAGTGAAATTGCCTTGTATTTATACTTATCTTACTCTTAATTCTCAAAATTCAAATAACACAAGTCGACATCAGATATAGGATTTCAAATCGTTAAAATACCACCAAAAAGATATCCCAATGGGGGGTCCTAGGGTTAAGTGAGGACCCATTTTCCATGTGGTGAATGGGTCCTACCATACTTAACTAGGACATACTTCGGGGGTTGTGAAAGTTCATGTGAAAATAGGGTCCTAGGACCTAGTGAGGACCCATTCACCAGGTGGAGAATGGGTCCTAGGTCACTAACCTAAGACAAACACCTTGTAAAATTAAGTGTCGTGTAATGTCATTAATGAATGTTTAGTTTTACCCCTTAGAATCTACAATTAATTAGGCTTGGATTTGAATTAAAGGGGCCAATTAAGGAAAATTAACCTTAATTAATTAATGAAGCCCTAGATTAGTGTGAAATTGTAAAGAAACACTTTACAACACCCTAAATAAGGCACCATTAAGTCCATTTTATTAAAAGGGGCCCTAAACTTAATGTGAATGTGTAAAATACATTACAACACTAAATTAAGGCAACATTAACCTCATTTTAATATTAATTATTCCTAAATTAAGTGAGAAAATGGAATACTTTTTTCTACACTACAAGAGGAAAATAGGATTTTTGATGTAAATGATGTGAAATGCAATGATATTAGTGATAATGATGTCGATGATGAAAAAATGTCATTCAAGATGTGTGATATGTGTTAGGTCATTTTTACATGTCTATATTTTTTCCCTCTTTGACAAAGTATTGGTTGCTTTATTTCAAAGAATTTAATGTTAAGATCAAGATTTGAAAAAATTTATATGCCCCACTATGCCTCGATAGTCAAGGGAAAGATAGTACGACACTGGGCTACCCCCTCGAGAGGTTGGCCGAAAAAATCATTTTTTAGGTCAGGCTTAAAACAAGGTTCAATTGAAGTTCAAATGCGTAGAGGACAAAAAATTAAGCTTATAGGACATTTTTTTATTGTTCAGATGTTCTCGAGTGCTCATAATTTCTTCCTAGGAGGGTTTCCTAGGTTAAAAAATTAGGGTTCAATTTACCTCATTTACACTCTTAGCCCTTAGTAAATTCTTCTTTGGACATCCTACTTTGATGATTTTCGATTCATGATGTTGAGGATTCCAAGTGCCCCACATTGTGCAGAGGTAGTCCACAACTTCGGGAGGCTAGTTGGTGTAGGTGTCACGGTATGTATCTCTTCCATTCCTATTTTTTTCTTTTCCATCTTATGTAATTAATGCTAGAAAAATATTTTGTTAATAATGGTAATTTTATGAATTTTTCACTATTGCTTCAATTTAATAACTATTGCTCTTTATGTTTGTGCTACTTTTGATTTTCTTGGTCGCTATTGTGTTTTATGATTGTTATCACAAAATATGGTCACTTTTGTTAACCACTATCACATAAAATGTTTGATATTATTTTTCCTGTTGTGAAATGGTCGCTTTTATGGTTTTTGCAAGCTATTCAAAAATTTGTTAGCTTTTTTCATTTGGAACGTTGTTGCTCAATATAACCACTATTTCCAAAAATAGGGCCGCTATTGCATGTTTTGACCACTATTGTTTAAAAAAGTGACCACTATTTTCAATTTTGAAAGTTTTAGCTAGTTTGTTCATTGTATTTGGTTCGTGATGTGTGTTTGTAGAAAATTCTTAACCTTGTGGGTTGAATGTTTGTAGGAAGTTCTTAAACCAATTTATTCTAGAGATCGACATCTGCAATAGTTGTTTGACTTGCTCATTGGTTTCTTTGAGGTTGACAGAGATTTTCTTAATGTTGTGGGCCTACAATACATTTGTTACATGTCAAAGATTTGATGTCATAGAGAAATGATGATTGCCCTTGTAGAGAGATGGCACTCTGAGTCATTGTCATTTCATTTCCTAACTGGCAAGGTGACCATCACATTAGAGGATGTCTGGAGGATTCTCTGTATTCCTATTCATGGGGAGCCCATTTCCTATGATGTCAGACAAGGTACCTATGCTATGCAACGCATTCTCAGTGTTAGATGTCTTCAAGTAGCAAACTAGAAGATAGACTTGTCTCCATTTTTTGATGGTGTAGATCCTATTTCTATGGTTTTATGTGGTTTTATCTCGGGGCTCGTGGTACCTGATCATAGAGGTAGACAAATTCTAGTCGATTTGGACATCTGCATCAAGCAGATGATGGAGACAACATGAGGTATGCATGGGGTCCATGTCTCCTGGCACACTTATATAGAGATATGCATGAGGTTTCTTATCATGGAGGAAATTCTATCTCCATTAGTTTGATATTATTGCGTGTATGGGCCTGGGAGCACATCCCAATGACTAGACCATATGATGCTATGGATCAAGATCTGGGGGATCCATATTCTTATAGATACTCAAATTTTATGCACTATACCTAGTCTAGCTAGCTATCTTATTGGTGCCACATTTTTATGACATGCCTGCATTTATTTGGAGACCATGGTTAGGTTGTGAGGCCTGGTATGATGATGAGGATCAACTACCTTACTACCGATAGACATGATGGTCGATTGGCCATGTTGATTCTCTTCTTGAGCGTTACCTACCAGATCAGGTTCTATATCAGTTTGGAGAGCAACAAACACAATTTGGAGATGACTATCATGCTCATTTTAGGAGGACATCTTGAGAGATTATGGTGTGGTGGCTACAATCTTCCTCTATAGATGTTGTAGTTGAGTTTAGATGTCTTGCCCCATTTGGATGGGGCTAGCCAATAGGTTTGGAAAACCCTAGTACTACATGTGATTATGATTAGTGATGGGCTCGCCATGTTCCACTTCATTTTATAGATCCTGCTGATGTTGGGCCATCCATAGGGAAAGCTAGTGTGACTAGGCATAGAGATGAGCAACAACAACTTAGGATCATTGTAGAGTAGTTGGCCAGAGAAGGACATGATGGGGAGTAGGGTGATCAACAACATTAGGATCAGCCACATCGGGATTAATAGGTACCGTAGGGTCCTCCTCAAATGGATGTAGTGGAAATGATTTAGATTGCCCAAATAATAGCTAAGAGGGACACAAAGATTGCACAGAGGTAGGCTATTGAGGCACAGGTTATCCTTATCCCCAAGCAAGATGGATTCTGATAGGAGAGGGATGTGCTTAGGAAAGACCTTGCTATAAAGTAATCGCAAAGACTAGCCGTAGAGATTTTAGTAGCCTCATCCATTCCTATGGCTCAATATTAGGCTGAGTGAGATCGACTGATCTAGCAAAGCCCTAATTATCAAACATTATATGAGGCACTTGTTCCTAGATTGCGAAGGCATCCTCGCTTCTGAGAGCCAAGTGAGGTGATGGATGTAGAGTCAGGTGGACAATCTGTCAAGAAGTCTAAGCAGCCTCTAGTCATGCCACATCCATCCCCCAATCAGAGCCATGAGCGGTCAAGATTCCCACCTCGGGACAGCCAATAGGGTTGATTTGTTCCTTGAGGTTGTATGATGTTCATTATATCAAAGATGTTGTGTAGATATGATTTTTTATATATACATTCATCGGTCTAGTTGAGGCCTCATATATATATATATATTTTATTTTATTTTTGTATATGATATCACACATGTTTCTTGATGATGTATATGACATTCTCAATTTTTTATGATATATGAGATTTACCATGTTTCGATTCGGCTTGATTATGTGTTATGAGATGATTATGGATGATGATGTATACGTTTTCATGTTTTGTACTTTTATAATGTATGTATATAATATGGATGGAAGCATGATTTATGTATCTATGTGATGGATTATGATATATGATGGATAATAATTTATTGTTTTATTATGGTCATGATATGTACTAATGAATTTGTGGATGTAGGATGGAGCTATTAGTTAGAAGAAGTGTTTGATGATTTAGAGATGGATAGAAACTTGATTTTGTTAGTTACTGATGAGTTTTTCTTTTGCTTTCATAGATGCTTCGTATATTTTAGCAATCCTTTTTGATATATTAAAAAAATATGATGCACCATGATATTAATAACCAAGGTAGATTTGTATCCATTACATGGACTTTGACTCAGTACACAAAGAATATTCTTTCTCATACCAGACATATAGAAACCTTGTTAGAGTTTATGGTTGAGTTGTGTTAAAAAAAATTGGACCAGTTAGATAGAGAGTTATGAAGTACCTAACATGCAACTACTACACGAATTGTCTCACAAAAACTTACATACACAAAACAAAGCAAGTATTCACCATGGTAGTATCACAAAAACATCTAACAAATAGAACAAATAGAAATTGGTAGTTAATGCCACCATTCCTTCTCTAAATCCTTATGGACATTCTTGAGAGATCGTGGGAATGTGGTATTAAGATAAATCAAAAAGATAAGACTATAAAAAGATAAACAATGTTATAGTATCACTTGCCATAGTTTTTTTGATGTTTCATGATGAAATTCATTGATGATATATATTGTAGGAACATTTTATCCATTAAGACTCATGTTTGGTATCGTTGATAATGATTTTCAAACATGTATGGTAGTCTACACTTAGGCATTGTTTTAACTTGATAGTGATCCAATCGTTTCAATTGCACTTTGGAAGTTTTGATTTTGATGTTTGTTTTGTTTATAGATTGCTTTGTCAAAGGGTGAGTGTGACGATTGTTTACTATGGATGGAGAGCTTATTGCAAATAGGTGACAATGGAAGTAGGACCTTTTGTAATTTTCTAATTTATTTGATGTTATTTTTGTTGATTACAAGAAATTTAAAGACTAGTAGGGGGCCCTAAAGGGACTAACCTAGTGCCTTGGGGGCTAATCAAAGATTAGCCTTGCCTATGTGACAAACACAGAGACATCATAGTTCGACTATATTTACTGATATCATTTTTTGAGTTTTCTATATTTTATTAATGTTTTTGGATTTTGATAAGATATTTGAATGTTTTCATTTTGTTTTGGGGGACTAACCTAGGACCTCGGGAGCTCATCAATGATGGCCTTTCCTACATTATCCACACACAAGCTCGTAGTTTGATTTTTTGATAAGAGTATGTTTTTGACCTTTTCTAATTTTTTGAATGTTTTGTTTTGATTTTTCAAATGATGTTTTTGACTTTGATTTCAATTTTGTTTGTTTTTTGGATATTTTTTATTTGCTAATGTTTTTTATCATGATGGGATTTACAAAGATCCAATCCATTATTGGGAATTTTCCCCCAATATGAGACAAGATTACCTTGAGTAGGGGAGAGGAATTTTGATGGTGTAGCAAGGTTCAACACTTGATCAGTCATTGAGCCATGGTTGGTTTGCATGTTTTATTATGGAACGAATGGTTGGATGCTTTAGATAGTATTGATAGATAAAGATGTAGGTATTATTCAAACATAGCACATGTTTGCTAGGTTTTCACTATGGTACTTGTCCTAGAAGCACCAAAAAGTACTTTTCACTTAAAGAACACTTTATTTTTCTTTACTTTTTTTCATGATTTTGATTTTTTTTTATTTTTTATTTTTTGCTAAGATACTCTGATGTGTTCAAGTATAAAACCTTTTAAGATGACTACTATTTAGAGGTTCAGCTAAAGGTTCTCCTTCAAGATTATCCAACTAATAAGCTCTAGAGCCATAGCTTGCTATGATGATGAAAGGACCTAACCAGTTTGCTTCAAACTTCCCCTTCTCGTCCTACTTTAGTTGGATCTTTTGATTCTCTTTTAGTACTAGGTCACCAACTTGAAAACTTCTATTTTTTATCTTTTTGTTGTAGATTTGTTTGATCCAATTTTGATAAACCTAAAGATGGTTTAATGTGCTCAAGCACCTTTCATCTAGGAGTTCCAACTCATTCAATCTAGACACGTGATATTCCTTATTATTGACCATGTCTTTAAGGGATACTCACAATTGATGGGATTTCAACTTTAATAGGTAATATTGCTTCATATCCATAGACCAAAGAAAAGGTGTGGCACCCGTATGTGTGAGAATGCTGGTTCGGTAAGCCTATAAGGTTGGATTTAGCTAAAAAAACCAATCATGGAGCTGGCATCATTAATATTCCTTTTAAGTATTTTCAAAATGATTTTATTGGATGCTTCATCCTAACCATTTCCTTGGAAATAGTAGGGCATTGAGAATCTATGTTGGATAGAAAAATTTGAACAAATCTCACAAAAATCTTGGTTTTTTAATTGGGTTTCATTTTTTGTTATGATAGTTTGGGTAATTCCATATCAACAGATTATCTATAATTCAAGATAAGCTTGGATATTTGTTTCCCTATGATGTACGTTAATGGAATTGATTTTATCCACTTTGTGAAGTATTCAGTTGCAGTGATAATGAACTTGTTATGGTGATTTTATAGGCCATAGCTCCTATGTTGGTACGTGAACAAGATCATTGTGTTGTTGGCATTGACAGCATCTTCTTGAGAAATGAATGCATTCTTGTTCCATTTAGGGCTAACAGTACCTATGGATTTAATAATCCTTGAAGCTCCCTCTAGGTTAATTATGTTGGTTTTGCATAGCCCCAACCTGTGCTTTGTATATTGCATATTTTTTAGCCCCTTTTAGTAGCGCTTTCATCCGCTTGTGCCATGTGTTAGCTATGCACACATTTGGGAACTCTTTTCCCAAGCTTCTTCTCTAAGCTCCACCCATGTGCCACATCACATTCTCCATGAGCACCTTTTAGGTGGACCTCGCAGTCAACGCTTTGAGCATGGTCTTCTCCACGTGTCACCTTTGCAGGGACTTCAGTCTCAAAGGAAGGATGAATGAGAGGCCCCGCCTCTACTCCATATGTCACCTCCGCAGTGACTTCAGTCTCAAAGGAAGGAAGAATGAGAGGACTTGCCTCTACGCCATGTGTCCTAACCAATTCTTCAAATGGTTAGACACATGTCTTCATGGGAATTTCATTGCTTCCACTCTGGGACCACATCCATCATTTGCAAAAGGGCACACTTTGTTCGAGGCAACTAAATGCCACATTTCATAATCTTTCTATTGTGTCAGTTTTGGAGAATCCTTGTGACAGGTGGCATGGCCCGTGCTTAGGGAATATTTTTGGTTATTGGCTTTCAAGCGGTGGAAGGATCTATATATACTGCTTTGACTCTCTAAAAAAGGGTTCAAAAATACACGAAAAAAGCACTGAAAGAATCTAGGCCTTTGTATTGTTTTTTTATTATTGTATTAAGGCTCACAAATTGTGCCAATTTGTTCAGCCTCTTTGTTTCTTAGTTAATAGATAAGACATTATACTGTATTGTTTGTTGTACTAAGTAGTTTATCTGCAAAACTTCTATAATTTCAATATATTTTTGTTGTTCAGATCATGTCTTGAACTCTTCATGTTTAGTGAATGCATATGGAAGTTATATTATGTTATTTGATTGACTTCTTAAGATTTTCATCTATGATTTATGTTATTTTTGGACATGCAGATTGTTGAACAGGCCCTCAAATCTCATTTGAAAGGAATATTTCTTGTGCCTATTTACTTAAATCTTGGCGCATCATCTTAGATTGGATTTTATTTTAATATATCTACTTCCTTTTCCCTTTTCACCCCCAATACATGGAAGAGTCAGCTTCTTTAAAACTTAGAGGTTACGCAGTTTAGCACAATTGGTCCCCCCATTAACTGAGTTTCCCATAAGGTTGTTTTCCTAGTAATTTTAAGCATCAACAGTACCTTGTTCACAACAATTTTTGTACTAGATTAGGTCCACTAGAGTGAGACCCACAAATACCTTTGTGTACTTCTTGTAAGGAAGTTTTCACTTTTTCCATGTTGAGACATCGAAGTAATGTTCCATCTAGACTTTGTTTGTATAGGGTATCTCCTAAGATGGTCAATTGAGAAGTTCTATGAACAAAGGTTTTCTTTTGGTTTGTTCTTAAGTCAAGGGGTATGATACCATGCTATAAATAGTCAAACGTATCTTGGTACCATGGTGAGTTAGGACAAACGACATCACAAATAAGTTTTGATTCTAGGATATGGAATGCCAGTATAAGGATTTTCTCCACAAGGAATTCATATTTCAAAATGTTTTGTGGAATGTTGATTAGTGAACCTATTGTATCCATAGCATTAGCTACTATGTTGTTGGTCTTGTTGAAAGGTGATGATGACAAAGTATTTTTCAAAACTATCCATCATTATTTTGTATGGCATAAGCTTGTCATCCTTTGTTTGATATTCATTGTTTACCTACCTTATTACCAATTGAGAGTCTCTATAAACATGTAGTTCCTTTATCGTCCACTCTATGGTCATATTTAGTCCTTTGATTAGCGTTTCATATTCAAAAATGTTATTGGTACATGGAAAAAAAATCTTGTAATCTTTAGCTATACTATATAGCTATGGTATGAGAAATAAGATACATGCTCCTAAGCCATGTTGAGTGTGTGACCCATCAAAGTACAAGTTCCAATGGCTAGGTTGATCAATTAGAAGTATGCTTTCATCTAGAAATTATATTGTTAGAGGTTGATGTTCTTTCATCCATGCATCTACTAATTGATATTCTATGATTTATCCTTTAATAACTTTTCTATCAATGTATTCTATGTCAAACTCACTAAGTATCATTACACACTTTGCAATCCTCCTTGTTAGAGTTGCTTTTTCCAATAGATACTTTAGGGGATCTACTTTTGATATCAACTTACTTTTATGTTTAAGATATAGTGTCTTAACTTCTATGCCATAAAGATGACAAATATACATGATAATTATATGGGTGAATAGTTCAATTCATAACCCACTAGTGTTTGATTAATATAATAGAATGCTCTTTCCTTGTTATTATCATCTAGTTGCACTAATAGAGCTCCCAATGATGTCAATGTTGTAGAAACATATAGGATCATTTCCTTATCTTGAATTGGTGGAAATACTACTAGAGTGAGTATGTAATCCTTGACTTGTTGGAATGCCTAATCACATCTACTATCCCATTTAAATGTTATGTCTTTATGAAGCAAAAGGGAGAATGGATGGTACTTGTCTGCCAATTATGCAATGAATCTCCTAATGGACTTGTAGACTTCTCAATTGCTTCAATGTTCTTGGAGGAGGCATTTGTAATATAGTTTTTACCTTGGAGTGATTTACCTCGATGCCTCTTTTTGATACTATGTAACCCAACATTTTTCTAGAAGTCACATTGGATAATCACTTCTTTGGGTTGAGACACAAGTTGTATTGTTCTAGCCTATCAAATACCTTTGCTAAGTTGGTCAAATGATCTTCTCTCTTTATGATATTGCTATCAGGATTCAACCGTGTAGTTTCGAGTCAAACTCATTGACCCATGTTTCATGAGTAGTGGTTCAACAAGAACCCATCTCTCATGATATTGAATGGTCCACTTAGCACTCATTGCATCTAGGTGATCTCACGAGAGGTGAAGCTTGGTCCATCAGGGAAGTCACCCATCCCATGCTCAAGCTCAAGCCTTGCAGCTTAACAGGGGTTTTCTCCAAGGTTAAAGCAGTTTTACCATTTGCAAAACCTTGGCAGTGTTGTGCCTTATGAACCATAATTGAGTCCATTTACTCATCAATTGATAAGTAGAGGTATTTTTCCCACGTGTCAAATTATGATATTGCTAGGTTCCGTGTAGTTTGAGTCAAACTCATTGACCATGTTTTCCTTGAGTAGTGGTTCAGCAAGAACCCTTCTATATGATATTGAATGGTCCATAGCACTCATTGCATCTAGGTGATGCTCGGAGAGGTGAAGCACTTGGTCCGGAGTCACCCCCGATCTTCTCGCTGGCGCAGCAGCAGGTTTTCCAAGGAGTTTAAGCCCGGAGTTACCCATTTGCAAAACCTTCAGCAAGTGTTGTGCCTTATGACCATTCGTAATAGAGCCCCTTTAGCTCATCAATTGATAAGTAGGAGGTATTTTTTCCACAGCGCGTCAAATTATGATATTGCTATCAGGATTCAACCGTGTAGTTTTGAGTCAAACTCATTGACCCATGTTTCGCGTGGTTCGCAAGAACCCATCTCTCCTTGATATTGAATGATCCCTTATGTGCATCTAGGTGATGCTCCGGTGAAGCACTTTGGTCCATCGGTCACCCATCGATCTTGCTCATATCGGTGGAAAATGCCTCCTACTTATCGGTGGTGACTAAAGAGCTCTATTATGGATAGTTTAACAAGGCACAACGCGCAGAAAGTTTTGCTAATGGGGTAACAACTCAAAGCGGGCTTAGCAGCGGGAAAGCTCCTGGTCGCGGCGTGGCACTGGAAACAGAGATGAACCTCGAGATAGCGTTGTCTTCACCTACAATGTTTCAAATGCAATGAGTCAAATGAACATTCAATATCATGAGAGATGGATTCTTGATCTCTGGTTTATCGAATCCGATAGTTGACTTCGAAAACCTGGTTGAATCTGTGTATCTGTTGTTATTTGTCGGAAAAATACCTCCTACTGTCAATTGATGAGCTAAAGACTCACAATATGAATAGTTCATAGACACAACACTAACTGGCGATTTGCAAATGAATGGCTATCAGCGGACTGGCGCAACAGAAACTCCGCGGTGCTTGGCGGCGCTAATGAGCGTCTTTGAGATGGAGTGACTTCGAGGACGATGCTTCACCCTCTATTGACACCACAAATAATGAGGAATGCTGAATGGACTTCATTCAATATCATGAGGAGATGGACTAACATTGAACCACTATAAAACATCAGGTCAATGAAGTTTGACTTCTGGTGAATCTGATAGCAATATCATAATTTGACACGCTGTGGAAAAATGCCTCCTACTTAGCAATTGATGAGCTAAAGGGGCTCTATTATGAATGGTTCATAAGGCACAACACTTGCTGAAGGTTTTGCAAATGGGGTAACAACTCCAGTGACGCGGAAAACTCACGGTTAAAGCGCCCGAAGGCTGGAAGCGATCTTTGGGATGGGTGACCTCCCGGGACAGACTAGTGCTTCACCTCTGGGAGCATCACCTAGATGCAATGAGTGCTAAGTGGACCATTCAATATCATGAGAGATGGGTTCTTGTTGAACCACTACTCATGAAACATGGGTCAATGAGTTTGACTCGAAACTACACGATTGAATCCTGATAGCAATATCATAATTTGACACGCTGTGGAAAAATACCTCCTACTTATCAATCTTCTCTCTTGTTTTTGCTAGTATGTCATCTACATAATCCTCCATAGTGGTATGCAACATATCATGAAAAATGGTGGTCCTTACTCATTGATAGGTTTCCCTTGCATTCTTTAGACCGAATGGCATGACGTTCCAGCAAAAGTTTCCCCATGCACAAGTGAAAGTTGTTTTATGTTGGTCCTTGGGGGATATTTTGATCTGATTATATCCATATAATTCATTCACTAGTGATAGCATTTCATGCCTTCAAGTTAGGTCTATAATCATGTCGATGCTAAGTAGAGGGAAGTCATCCCTCTGGAAATCCTTGCTTAGATCTTAGAAGTATGTGTGGATCCTTATACCCCCAATGGGCTTTGATACTAGTAATAGATTAGAAACCCATTCAAGATAGTCAATGGGTCTGATGAAGCCCACATCTAACAATTTCTGAAGTTCTACTTTTACCAAAAGTGTTATATGTGGATGTATCTTTCGTAGCTTTTGCTTGATGGGTTTAGCTCCAAGGAATATTGCTAGGTGATGTATGACCAATGCTAGATCTATCTCATATATGCATGCATATGTCCATGCAAAGTTGATTTTTCTTTCATTGATAAATGTTGAGAAGATCACCTTTTTTCTAGGATCCAGTGATGTTGAATGATATATGATTTTGGGTGTTTCTATTGTGCCAACATTGATAGGTTCAACATATTAAACTAGGAGTTTTGATTTCTCTTGATATTCTATAGTGGGGAGATTGAATCCTCCATCTTTAGGTGCCTTAGAAAGGCTTTCACCTTTAGATGTGTCCTTTTTTTTTCTTTTTTTCCTGATCTGATAAAGCCACATTGTGGTTTTCATTAGGGGACCTCTTTTTTATTTTTAAATTTTGTAGTTTACTTTTGCGACCAGAAGATGCAATCTCCCCTCCCAAAAAAAAATATGCTCATTGATCTAGTTCCATTACAAAACCTGCTTTATGATCTCCTTGGGGTGTATTTGTTTGAAGTCCCATTAACTCTGCAATAGCCTCATCATTCTAGAATGAGTACAAAACTAGTGTATGATGTTGTTGGTCCTAATCTATCAACTATGGATAATGCAAGGATATTTTTTCATGAGTATCTACAAAGCTTATGGATGTTGTAGCTAGGGTAGATACATTGATTTAATCAAGTACTCATGATAGGGTTTCTAGGTTATACTCACTAGAGTTGCAAGAATCCCATTCGTATTTATTAGAATCCGTTTCAATATGGCAATTGTTAGATGTAGGTTCAACAATGATAGTATTTACATTAAGGTTTTCAAACATGTTTTGGATATACGTATAGTCTTCTATATATTCACAATTATCTGATGTCTCATCAATGGTAGAAGTAGCTCCTTGCTTATAGGAGGTGCTTTCAATAGTTGGGGTAATCATGTTAGATGAACCATAACCCAGTCCAAGATTTTTCTGGTGCTTTTCTATAATGATTAGTTCTCTTCTACCTTGTCTATGTAGACCAAGGCCACCTTGTCCAATGAATCCCATGTTTTTCACTAGTTGATATGCTTTTTTATTTTCATTAATAGAAAGGGGAAGTAGTGGTTATTCACATCCTTCTTTGTAGATCCACAAAGATATATCTTCTTCACACACTTCTTCATCTTGCATGTCTCCCCACTTGGTAAAGATGGTGGGTTTGAGTACCATTTTGACATTTTGTACATGTGTGATCTCTTTCAGTCCTGCATATGTCTTTGATGTTGGGGGAAGCATTCCAATACAAAAGGATTGGTTGAATTGGTATTCCCCACATCCCTTGTTTAGTACTTGGATCTTGACATCAGATTTAGGTTGCTCAACTGATGATGGTGTAGTGGAGGAAAAAGATAGTGATGATGGGTCTACATAGGAAATGGAGCAAAAATATATATCAGTGTTGGGTATTTGTTGAATATTTTTGTACTTTTCCTCCAATTTAGCACAATAATGGAAAGGTTTGGGGTCGGCATATATGGTAACTTCCTTATTGTCATAAGGAAATTTTAGGCATTGATGGAATGTAGATGGGACTACTTTGAGAGCATGGATCCATGGTCGACCCAAGAGAAGGTTGTATGGAAGCTCGAGATCTAGTACTTGACATGTAGTTTCTATAATTGTTAGTCCTATCTAAATAGGTAGCCTGATTGTCCCTTCTAAATTTTACTCCATGTCATCATAATATTTGATGGTGATGCTCTATTTTTTTTATCTATAACATCATCAGATTATCCCAGTTGTTTCACAAATTTTAAGGTACAAATGTTTAGACCTACACCATTATCTCTAAGTATTCTCTTGAATTTGTGTTTGTGGACACACAGTACTAAATAAAGAACTTGATTGTGGAAATATTTTTACAAAAGGTATTTCTCATAAAAGACTAAATGATGGGTGGATATGATATTTCCAACCATGGCTTGAAACTGATTAGCATTAGGTTTGTATGCGACTGAAATTTTGACAAGTGCTTTATCCAATATTTCCTTATGTGTTGGTGATATTTTTAAGAGCTCAAGGATGGAGATTAAGGTGGGAGTTTTCTTGAGTATTTCCACAATGCTATAGTCACTTAATGGCTTACTTGTGGTTTTTACTAGGGGTTGTTCTCCTTGGATTGTTACTCTTCCCCTTCAGGTAGTCACATTACATTCAATATTTCCACCTAGTATGGTTACCACACAAATGGTATGATCATCACAAGAGATATTTCCTAGAATGGTATCCTTACCATAAGAGAAGGTGATCTTATGGTAATCTTGTTCTTTTCCTTTGTTGTTTCCCCTAGAATGGTCAAGGATTGGATCCTTGTAAATCTTTAGGTCTTTATTTCCAGACCAATGTTCTATGTCGACCTCTCCCTTTTTGATTAAATCTTGCACGAAGTTCTTAAGTCTCATGCAATTACTAGTGGTATGCCCCTTGATTTTATGAAATTCACATTGATCATTCTCATTATACCAAGATAGTTTGAAGTTAGGTTCTTCATAGTTTTCTTTGTCATTGATTTTAATGAGGTTCTTTTGGACTAGTTTGTGCATAATGACCTCAAGGGTTTCTCCCAAAGGAGTAAATTTTCTTTGCAGTTGGTCATATTGTCTTGGTGGTCTCCTTTCATTATCCTATCCTTTATTTTTCTATTAGTTGTTGGATTGATTGTTTTGAGGATAATTGAGTTGATTGTTCTATTGATAATTGGGTTTTTTGTTCTATTGATCACCTTGTTGTGTTGTTTGAACCCAATTTTATGGCATATTGGATGTTTGCACATTGTGTATAACCTTAGCGTCAACTACTCTATCATTGGTTATATTCTTGTTCTTCACCCATATCTTGGGTTTGTCATTTGAAGTAGAAGCTTTATCTTTAGGGTTGTAAATTTTGATCACTCCCTTTGCAATAAGGGCTCTTTCAATAAGTATGCCATTTTCAATGGTTTCCTCAAAATTCCTTAGAAATAATATTGTGAGGTTGTAATTGATATTTGCATGTACGTTAGAGATAAAGATATCAACAAGTTATTTCTCTGGAATGGGCCACTTATTTTTTCTTGCTTTGTGTCTCCATCTTTCTAGGTACAAGGAAAATGATCCACCTTGATTTTGTTTTATTTTATAGAGGTCGGTGATTGTAATGTCCTATTCTATGTTATATGATAAAGGGTTGAAAAACTTATCTAAAAATTCATCAAATGTTCTAATACCTAGCGGTAAATGAGAGAACCAGTCTATAACAAGCCCACTGAGACTATGGAAAAATTATCATCAAGTAGGTGTCATTTTGTTGTAGTTCCATGCAAGATACTAAAAATTCACATACATGCTCAATTGGATCTCCTTTTCCCCTATACTTGTCATATTTTGGTATTTCAAAGCCTTTGTGGAAGGTACCATGGATAAATTTTGATCAAATGGATATGGAAAAATGTCTTGGAGAGCATAACTCTTCCTTGGCTTTCCAATTTGTATATCCGATATCATTTGATTGAGGGTTTGAAGTAGCACATTTATATCATTGTTTGATGTGCTTGCTTGAGGATTTTAGGTATTATAGATCTGTTGTCCCATGATGCTTGTTTGGTCATAAACTAGACATTGTGTAGTCATGAGACCTTGAGGACCATGTTGTGTATAAGATATGTTGGATCCTTGTTGTGCATAAGGTAGGTTGGGTCCTTGTTGTATACCTTGATATTGACTTTGAGGTGTTCCTTGATACTGATTTTTTGGTCCTCTTTGTTGTTGTGAATGTTGTTGAATGATACCATGATAGTTTTTTATGGTACACCTTGTTGTTGTGGAAGGGTACCTTGGTATTGCATTGATGGTACACCTTGTTGTAGTTGATTGTGTTGAAGGTTAACTTGGTATTTCATTGATGGTACACCTTGTTGTGGTTGATTTTTTTGAAGGTTACCTTGGTATTGCATTGATGGTACACCTTTTTTATGGGGATTTTGTTGAAGGGTAGCTTGGTAGTTCGTTGTTGGCACACCTTGTTGTGGTTGATGTTGTGGAAGGGTGCCTTGGTATTGCATTTATGGTACACCTTGTTGATGGTGACTCTGTTGAAGGGTACCTTGATAGATTTTTTTGGTACACCTTGTTGTTATGAATGTTTTGGAAGGGTTCCTTGGTATTACGTTGATGGTACACCTTGTTGTATTTGATTATGTTGAAGGTTGCCTTAGTATTGTGTTGATGGTACACCTTGTTGATGGGGATTTTGTTGAAGGGAACCTTGGTAGTTCATTGATGTCACACCTTGTTGTTGGGAATTTTGTTGAAGGTTACCTTGGTATTGCATTGATGGTACACCTTGTTGATATTGTAAGTTGTTATCACCTGAAATTGCACCCTATTGAACCTGATGTTCAACACCTCAGTGTAACATGGGAAGACCTCTAAAGTTGTGGGTCACTTGTAGATAGAGGTTGACCTCTGGAGAAGGTTGGCTTCCTTTGGTGTCACCTAAACTACTGATTCTGTAAAGGGAAAGGGAGAAGGAGTGCATAAAAATAAAACTAATGCTATGGTGATACACCAAATTAAGAAGAGCAATGGAATACTTAGGCTACACTTGAAAATTGTCAATGACCATAAGATTACACATCAAATTATGTAAGCTTTACATTAATATATCACAAATAGGCTTGATTCACACACTTTTTCAAGAGAGGAAAAGACTTTTCATAGACTAGAATCCATATGTGATTATGTAAACATAGTTTGTGATCTATATAATGATACTTTTGCAAAGGAAGGCATGAAACACAAGATAAAGTTATAAAGGAATGAAAGAAATTCACAAAAATAACTTGATCATGAACCTGAAATACACAACACTTTGCAAGAACAAGATGGGAATCTGAATCATCAACAGTTACCACGGTAAACTGTATATATCATGCTCCAAAATGAGTTATAGAATTTTGCTAATCTCAGAAAGGATTGCAAAAGTCACAGACTTTCGAAAAGCATAAGGAGAACTCCTTTACAACAAGGCAAAAATGCCATATATAAAAAATTCATGTTAGCACCCCTGGGCTTACAAAAAAAAAACATCCTCTAGAAAAACATTTGCCCTTAGATCTTTTAATGAAGTTAATTTTGCATTGAATGTGTAACCTTGCTATCCAAGTCGGTGAAGATTCACTTCCAGGAATGGCCTCCTTGATCTTTTACAGCATTAACTTTGGGTCCTCATGTCCCTCTTGAACCTCTTGTCAAGCTGCCTTGAATGCTTTAGAGCTCAAAGCCGATCCACATCGCTTTCACTCTGTTGATCTTCTTGGCATCGGTCAAGCTGCCAACGGTTCACTTGTAGCTCCCTCTGATTGGCTAGGCACATTCCACATAGATTCTTCGAGCAGTCAAAAGTTCTTCCTGTAGAACCGCATGTTGGTAAGACGCTAATCGTGTCTCCCTGATGCGATTATACCCTCCTACAACCATCAGCATAATGCATGACGATTGGCAAGACCACATAGGGAGTTACAAAATTCATATCGATATCAAAGAATAGCATCGGCAAGACAATCAATTTTGGCCAGAAAACATGGTGAGCCCTCAAGAGTCATACCGATGTTTACCATCTCATTGCCTAGTCATTCGCATTCAGCAAGAGTTCCTTTAGTCGGCAGGATATCATACCGATCTTCGTGAGTTATACCGCTACACAAGATGTCATTGAGACCTTCATCCTATCAGGAAGACATCCTACTGAGTATAAGAATTCCTCTTGGAGTCTCCCCGAGCTTAACATTGTGAACCATATCGGCAAGATTTTATTGATGTCACCCCGAATGCATTCCGCTCTACCCGAGCTCTACATTTCTTTCAGTGAGACACTAGCAAGTCAGGAAGACCTCTTAGCAAGCCTTCAAGGGTCATACCGCTGAGCTCCTCCATTGAAAAGACACCCGCGTGTCGGTGAGACCTCTTACCAAAGGAAAAACACTACACCGAGACTCTTCATTCTTCGGTAGGACCTCATGCTTTCGCCGAGACATCTTGGCGAGCCCAAAAAACCTTTCGGTCAAAGCTACATTCCTTCAGCCAGACCGCGGTTGATTGGAAAGACACTATTCTGAAGGAAAGATCCTTTGGCGAGTTCATTTCATTTCAGCAAGACCCTCCTCTGTCGGTTTGGCCTCTCGCCGAAGCCACCTTGCTTTGGTGAAAACTCATATCAAGTTCCCTCTGTCTCAGTCAGGGAGACTTTATTTGGTTGGTGAGACCCCACTCTGAGACCACCAACTCATATAGAAGGCACCAATCTTTCTTGCCAGGGAGACATCATACCAGCCGTCAGGATGTTACAGCGAAGTTCCTCCTTTTCCCCCATTGACATCTCTCTTCGCCGAGACCTTTGTTAGTCGCCAAGACCTTTCCCCGAGCTCCCTTTTCTATGGCAAGACCATAGGTTTTCGGCAAGATATTACGCCGATATCAATCCCTCTCACTGAGACTTTTGCTGTCGGGGAGACCCTCTACCATCGGCGAGACCTTTTGTCGAAGCTACCACATTACACTGAAGGCACTCCATTTTGGTGAAACCACCACAGGTCAGCAAGACTTCACACTAAATCCACCATGTCACAACGAGGGATTATTTCAGTCGGGGAAACCTTGCTTGGTCGGCGAGACCTTTTGTCAATCTCCATTCCTTTCACTGAGACATTTTCATGTTGGCCAAACCTCACACCAAGTGCCAAACATTACATTGAGCCCCCTTTTGTTTCAGCGAGACCACCCTCAGTTGAGGAGACATCCTATCGAAGACATCACCATTTTCTGAGAGCACACCATGTCAGCAAGACATTTCGCTTTCAGGAAGACCTTGTGGCGAGCCCTTCTTGTTTTGGCGAGAGCCCATCCAGTCGAGAAGACATTTCCTGGTCGGCAAGACCTTTCACCGAACTCTTATATTGTCACTAAGACCTATGTTTTTTTGATGAGACATCTCCCTGACACTGAGACATCACCCTGACGCTAGCATTTTCAATGAGACCTTCGTTAGTCACCGAGACTTCATAGCGAACTCCTCCATTCTACCCGAGCTCACTTCAGTTCAGGGAGACCCCTTCTTGGTCAGTGAGACCTCATGCTGAAGCCAAGATCCTTTGGTGAGCTCGCTATCAATGAGACCCTTCATTAGTCATCGAGACTTCATGCCGAAGGCAAAACCTTATGCTGACAGTGAAACCCCCTTCAGCGAGACTCTACATGGTTGTCGAGACTTCATGTTGAAAGCAAACTGTTTCCCCTGGCGCTAACTTTGTGAGCTACTATCGGCGATACATCCCAAGCAGAGAGATGCATAAGACTTATGGTGACCCAAATGTCTTGGCAATTGGTTTATTTAACCACATAGAATGCACTGCTAGTCGGCAAGACAACAGAGTGGTCTTGCCGACTTTCTTCTCTGATGGATTTTATGCCAAATTTGACTGAGGCATACTCTTCAAATGAGCTCCTTGTGAAATTTCATCAGATGCATGAACTAACCCTCAATGCAAATGTCCCATTTGGCCCTTATGAACATCTGAAACATAACCTGTCTTGCCTTATTGAGCCCATAGGTGAAAATTGGGTAACATTTTTGGAAACCTTTGCTAGATGTTTGCCTGCAAAACATGGGAACCAGTAGCCTAGGCCTATCCATTGGGCACAGAGTCATTGGGAAAACTTAGGAATAGACATGGAGCATCCTTACACATGGCTATAATAAAGTTGTAACTCAATAGAACACAGGTCACTTAGAAAATTATTGAAAATAGGAAACTACATAAGGGAAAACTATCTAGCTGTGTTGAAACAGCACTTAGGGAAAACAAAGATGCATTTGAAATGAAACTAACCTACCCTACTCTAACCAGCAAAGAAGCTGGTCAAACGAAACCATTTACAGGATGGTTGAAATAGCTGCTCTTTCTCCTTAATATGCAATGACTCTCAAGCTTAATGGCAGCTGAATAAAGATGGTACACTGAAAAATGTTTAAAATTACAATGCACTGCCTTATGAAAGAGGGTAACAAGTTCACTTACCTCCTTAAACTGATCATATGAATTTGTATTCAAAGGAGGATAAGTAAATTGTACACTCTTTTTCAACTACAAGTACATCTTTTATGCCACTTTCAGTTGTGGCTCCATGTGTGAGTGCTTGATTAACCATTGGCACTTCATTAAACTCCATCTGGGCTAAATCTCTGATCGAACAGCCCCTTGTAAATACAAAAATTGAGCTCTCCTTGTTGGTCTCTTGCCCATTCACTATTGTTTTATAGCCTTGGCTAGAAAATTCTAAAGCCCTAGGACTGACTTAGTGAGGAAAAAGAAGCTTCTTTAGTAAGCTCAAGCTGTTCATGATTAACTTCATCAAGAGGTATTAGTTCAGCACTCAAATTAGTACATAAAGCTTCTAAATCATTCCAAAACATATCCTCTTCATTTTCTTCTTTACTTTCCTAAACAGAAGGACTAGTTTCAGGCCTAAAGCAGTGCTCATCTAGCGTTGATAAAGCATCAAAACCACCCCCTTGGCAAGACAGTAAGTCTAATTCAGAGACTTGTTCAACTTGATGGGTATTTTCATGCACATCAAAATATAGCTCTCCCTGAACAGTGTTACTTAAACCTCCTTTCTCACGAGTAAAGACCTCAAACTCACCTTCATCCTTATGCAACAATAAATCAGCATTACCTCTATCAGCCTCATGTTGGTCGAATTTTTCATCCTTGTCAATGAAGTAAGCCAAATCATCAAGTGAGAAGATTAACTCTGCTTTTTGATTCTCAGTTGTGTCCATTACAGCAAGCTGCTCAACCTGATTCTCCTCACCTTCTTGCAAAATTTTAGGTTCCTCATTTTCTAGTGCTAAGCAAAACTCGGCAATTACCTCCCCTCCATCAAGCTGAGAGAATAGAGATAGTTCTGTGTTCCAAGTTGTAAATTGACCTTTCTCATCAGCTACTTCCATTTTGTCCTCTTGTCGCCCAACTTGAACCTGAGAGACTTCCTCCTGTTGCTCAATCTTTTGTTACTGCAATTGACAACACCTTATAGCTAAATGCAAAGGATTCGCATTCTTAAGTTATTCCCAGAGGACTAACTTATCTTGATCAATAAGTTTCTCTTCCTCACCCATAACATGCTCAAAAACATCAAAACTCTCAGCCTGGAGGATAGAAATAGGTTCAATTTCAAGCTTTTCCTCCTGAATTAAGCCTCTATTGTCTTGTTGGTTGCCACCAATTAGCGACTCACCAATGCTTTCTTGTTGTTCAATCATTTGTTGATGTTGCTTTCTATATTCCTCCATAGCTAGATGTAACAGATTTGGAATCCTAATCTCCTCCATGGAGAATGAGCTTGAGTTAGTTTGATCAAGGGTTTGCTCCTCTTTTGTTGCAACACTTTGTTCTTTGAAACTCCCCTCAAGCTGCTTCTTTTGAAACTCCTCCATGAGTTGGCCTGATCGATCATGTTCATTCACCTCCTGCTGCAAGTCTATTTTACAAATGGCATCAAGACATGCATGCATAAGTTGGCCCTCTTGAATAAGAACGAGTGACTATTCATGAAGATTCATAGCTTGATTTGCTACATGTACTTGACTTTGCAATAGAAGAGGATCTCTAAAACCTGGAATGGGAGCCTCTTGAACTAGATTTGGCATTTTGAAGTCAGGATGCTTGGTCCAAGAAGGTCGCCAAGGCTGTTTAGTAATATGATTACTTGGTTCAGGCTCTTGATATAACTAAAAATGAGAGTTCATGGGCTCCTGTAGGGACTGAGCTATTGAAATAGAGGGAACTTGAGGAACCTCTTGAATTTCTTGAAGGAAAATAGGAACTTCATGTGGCTAGACAAATTCAGGTTGTACCAGCACAGGCTCTTGTATTGATAAAACATCTCTAAAACTTGGAACCTTGATTTCAAAAGGGGTAAGAGACTCACTTTTCTTGAAACTTGGAAATTTAAAGTTACGAACCTCCTCCTGAATAGGCTGATGTGGAATATAAGGAGCTACCTGGACCTCATTCCTCTATGTTTGAGCAAGAAAAAGCTTCATTTGCTCCTCTTTTGCAGCTAACTCTCTCTCAAGCCTATTCTCAAACTGTCTCCTTTGTGTTTCCAATTCCTGCCCATGAAGGTAGGCCTGATAGGCCATCTCTTCTTGTTGTTGATCATACTCCTGCTACCTCCTAAGCTCTTCCATCTGCCTTGTGGTGTCTGACAGTATTTCCTTCATGTTATTCATGTTATTCTTTATATAATCAACCTCTTGGAGCTAATTTTGGACATCCAAATGTGGATCTGAAGACTCAACAGGGGTGGGTGGGAGGTAAGCATGTTGAGCATGCTAATAGGTTGCTATTGCATGGTTGTTTGAGATTAAACCAGCAGCATAATTGGCCTGATATGGCTGATAGGGTGATTGGTTGACAGGATTTTCATGAAATGGGGAATGATTAGTAGTTTCATGAAAAGCTGGATGATAGAACATGTCTTCATAAGATGTAGACATTTTGGAGCATTCATAGAAGCTTGAAATGGATTAAAATTTCTTGTAAAATAAGAAAACAAGATCTAATTTTTTTGGAATAAGAACGTACTAGCACTTAATCTGCTTGAAACCAGTTGTTATTCTCCCGGAGTCTCTAGGTATGTAAAGAAAATGCCTCCAAAAGGCTGAAATTACTGTTGCACACAACAAATAGCAGCAATAAAATGCATAAACATGAACTAAGAAGTAGTTCACTATCCCACCGGGCATGCCAAAACTGTTATCACCTGAAATTGCACCCTATTGAACCTGATGTTCAACACCTCAGTGTAACATGGGAAGACCTCTAAAGCTATGGGTCGCTTGTAGATAGAGGTCAACCTCTAGAGAAGGCTAGCTTCCTTTGGTGTCACCTAAACTACTGATTCTGTAAAGGGAAAGGGAGAAGGAGTGCATAAAAATAAAACTAACGCTATGGTGATACACCAAAATGAGAAGAGCAATGGAATACTTAGGCTACACTTGAAAATTGTCAATGACCATAAGATTACACATCAAATTATGTAAGCTTTACATTAATATCACAAACAGGCTTGATTTACACACTTTTTCAAGAGAGGAAAAGACTTTTCACATACTAGAATCCATATGTGATTATGTAAACACAGTTTGTGATCTATATAATGATACTTTTATAAAGGAAGGCATGAAACACAAGATAAATTTATAAAGGAATGAAAGAAATTCACAAAAATAACTTGATCATGAACCTGAAATACACAACACTTTGCAAGAACAAGATGGGAATCTGAATCATCAACAGTTACCAAGGTAAACTTTATATATCATGCTCCAAAATGAGTTACAGAATTTTACTAATCTCAGAAAGGACTGCAAAAGTCATATACTTTTGAAAAGCATAAGGAGAACTCCTTTAAAAGAAGGCAAAAATTCCATATATAAAAAAGTCATGTCAGCCCCCCTGGGCTTACCAAAAAAAAATCCTCTAGAAAAAGATCTGCCCTTAGATCTTTTAATGAAGTTAATTCTGCATTGAATGTGTAACCTCATTGTCCAAGTCGGTGAAGAGTCGCTTCTAGGAATGGCCTCCTTGATATTTTGCAACATTAACTTTGGGTCCTCATGTCCCTCTCAAACCTCTTGTCAAGCTGCCTTGAATGCTTCAGAGCTCAGAGCCGATCCACGCCGCTTTCACTCTGTTGATCTTCTTGGCACCAGTCAAGCTACCAACGGTTCACCTGTAGCTCCCTCTGATTGGCTGGGCACATTCCATGTAGATTCATTAGGCAGTCAAAAGTTCTTCCTATAGAATCGTATGTTAGTGAGACACTAATCATGTATCCCCGATGCGATTATACCCTCCTACAACCATCGGCATAATGCATGACAATCGGGAAGACCACATAGCGAGTTAAAAAATTCATATCGATATCACAGAATAGCATCGGCGAGAGAATCATTTTCAGCTAGACAACATGGTGAGCCATTAGGAGTCATACTGATGTTCACCATCTCATTTCTTAGTCATCTGCATTCGGCAAGAGTTCCTTTAGTCGACAAGATATCATACCGATCTTCGTAAGTTATACCGCTGCACAAGATGTCGTTGAGGCCTTCATCCTATTAGGAAGACATCCTATCGAGTGTAAGACTTCCTCTCGGAGTCTCTGTGAGCTTAACATTATGAACCATATTGGCAAGAGTTTATTGATGTCACCCCGAACACATTCCGCTCTACCCAAGCTCTACATTTCTTTCGGTGAGACACTGGCAAGTTGGGAAGACCTCTTGGCAAGCCTTTAGGGGTCATACCATTGAGCTCCTCCGTCGGTAAGACATCTGCGTGTCAGTGAGACCTCTTACCGAAGGAAAAACACTACACCGAGACTCTTCATTCTTCGGCAGGACCTCATGCTTTCGTTGAGACATCTTGGCGAGCCCAAAAAACCTTTCGGCTGGAGCTCCATTCCTTCGACCAGATCATGGTTGATCGGCAAGACACTATGCCAAAGGAAAGATCCTTTGGCAAGTTCATTTCATTTCGGAAAGACCCTCCTCTGTTGGCATGGCCTCTCGCCAAATCCACCTTGCTTTGAAGAAAACTCCTATCGAGCTCCCTCTGTCTCAATCAGGGAGACTTTATTTGGTTGATGAGACCTCACTCCGAGACCACCAACTCATACCAAAGGCACCAATCTTTCTTATCGGGGAGACATCACCTATCGAGGAGACATCATACCAGCTGTCGAGATATTACAGCGAAGTCCCTCCTTTTCCCCCATCGACATCTCTCTTCATCGAGACCTTCGTTAGTCGCCAAGGCCTTTCCCCGAGCTCCCTTTTCTATGGCGAGACCATAGGTTTTCGGTGAGATATTACGCCAATATCAATCCCTCTTGTCGAGACTTTTGCTATCGGGGAGACCCTCTACCATCAATGAGACATTCTTCCGAAGCTACCACATTACACCGAAGGCACTCCATTTCGGTGAAACCATCACAGGTCGGCAAGACTTCACACTGAAGCCACCATGTCACAATGAGGGCTTATTTCAGTCAGGGAAACCTTGTTTAGTCGGCGAGACCTTTCATCAATCTCCATTCCTTTCACCAAGACATCTTCATGTCAGCCAGACCTCACACTGAGTGCTAAACATTACATCGAGCCCCCTTTTGTTTCGGCAAGAACACCCTCAATCAGGGAGACATCCTACCGAAGACATCACCATTTGCCGAGAGCACACCATGTCAGCAAGACATTTCACTTTCGAGAAGACCTCGTGGTGAGCCCTTCCTATTTTGGTGAGATCCCATCTAGTCGGGAAAACATTTCCTATTCGGTGAGACCTTTCTTCGAACTCTTATCTTGTCGATGAGACCTATGTTTGTCAGCGAGACATCTCCCCAATGCTGAGACATCAGCCCAATGCTAGCAGTTTCGGTGAGACCTCCGTTAGTCGCCGGGACTTCATAGCGAACTCCTCCATTCTACCTAAGCTCACTTTAGTTCGGGGAGACCCCTTCTTGGTAGACAAGACCTCATGCCAAAGGCAAGATCCTTTGACAAGCTCACTATCGGTGAGACCCTTCATTAGTCGCCGAGACTTCATGCTGAAGGCAAAACCTTAAGCTGACGGTGAAACCCCCTTCGGAGAGACTCTACATGGTTGCCGAGACTTCATGTTGAAAGCAAATTGTTTCCCCTGGCACCAACTTTGTGAGCTACTGTCAGCAAGTCATCCCAAGCGGAGAGATGCATAAGACTGGATGCGACTCGAATGTCTTGGCGACTGGTTTATTCAACCACATAGAATGCACTGCTAGTCGGCAAGACAACAGAGGGGTCTTGCCGACTTTCTTCTCTGATGGATTTTATGCCAAATCTGACTGAGGAATACTCTTCAAATGATCTCCTTGTGAAATTTCATCAGATGCATGAACTAACCCTCAATGCAAATGTCCCATTTGGCCCTTATGAACATCTGAAACATAACCTGTCTTGCCTGATTGAGCCCATAGGTAAAAATTGGGTAACAGTTGTAAGGGTCAATGTATGAGGTATGTTGCAACATGTATTTCCCTTGTGATGGGTTTCCACCTTGTTGGTCCATTGGAATGTTTCCCATGTTTTGCATAGTGTTGTGGAATTTTTTAGGGTGCATTTTCTTGATACTGTTGTGCCAAAAATTCTTGTTCAATATGGGATGGTGTTCTAAACAATGGGTTATACATGGGTTGTGTTTGATCACTAATTTTTGAAAACAATGATGGTATGTTGGGATTCATGGTCATTTTTGGAATTTTTCTAACCACCTTTTGATCTCCTAGTGGAATAATATTGGGATATTTTAGAATGTCCATGTTGAAGTCAATGGGTAATTTTGCACCACTTTGTGCTAATGTGAGGAAATATGAGTTTGCATTCTTCCCAAGCATCTTGTCCATAATATTTTGCATCTTAGGATCTTGGAAATATTCCAATAGTTTCTCATTAGCTAGTTCCTCATCACTATTGTATTCTTCTATTATAACATCATTGAGATTTGGAAATTGATTTTGACTATCAATCATGTTTTGGTGTCTAAGGAGTATTTCCTCATCACTTGGTGGTTGGTTTTGTGTTGCCTTGAATGAGGGTTATCTTTGAGGAGTTGTAATATCACTTGGTTTATAACCCCATAGGTTGGTTTCCTCATTAGTGATGTTGGTTTTTAGTGCACTTGAGCTACTCTTGTTGGCTTCCATCTTTTTTCTGTGTTGAGATCTTGTGGTTGTCATAAACAATTCAAAGACCTAGTTGAATTTTTTGATCACTAACTATGGAATCGAATGATGTTTTATTTTTGGGATTTTCTATTTAAAATAATGGTGTTTTGTAAGCCAATATTATC